>MU225240.1:8527978-8556722 GCA_018584345.1 Thuja plicata
TACATTTATTACTTCAGATTGAGATGCAGATACAAGTAGATAACTGATGTATGTAATTTTCCTTTGCATTTCTTAGATCCATCAGGATCTAACCATTTTCTCTTTTTCCTCTTTTATGCAGATATTTGCCCTAAGGACCTGAATGATGATGGAGACTCGGGAGTACCTAGATGTAGATGGAGACTTGACAGAGCTACTAGCAGATATAATACACAAACACAAGGCAATGCATGGGACCCCTATTCCATACCTCAGTTGTTTACATTTATTTTCAATGTACTATGTTTATTGAACATGAAATATGAATCAAAGGACATCCGTACTACATTCTTATGAATGCACAATGTAATGATCAATGATGAATTTTGAATATGTAATAATTTGATCAATACTTAGAGTACATAAAATGAAAATCTGATAATAAATGTAATAAGTGAATGTAAATCATCAAAAATTGTAAGACAGTTTTAAGTGGGTGACATAAACATGCAAATTTCTGTTTTAGTGCCTATTTTGTTGTATGATTGGATTTTGGATAACAAGAGGCAATGAAGAATTTGAACTTATGGTCCCACTTCTACGTCATTTACCTAGTCCTTAGATATTTATGTACAAGAGTTGTTAAATGCGAAAATGAGGTTGGTATTTTTAGAAGGTGATGAGCAAGAAAGGGACCACTAATCCCAAATTAGAAAATCAATTATTAATGCATAGTAATTTTTTTAAAGGAATAGGCACTAATGTTGCAAGGAGCTCTTATGGTAGGGAAGCTTAAGAAAACCATGAAAGAATCCATAGCGGTGAATAGGGCTAAGGTAAACTCTAAAAATTTCCATGTTGAGGGGAATCTATTTCAGAAAATGAACTTCCAATGAGTAAAGTTAAAAGAAAGTAGCTAGAATAAATTATCAAAAGAAGTCAAAACACATGCTTAATTTGGTAGATATTTTGCTAGTATGGAGGAAAAAGAAAACATGCAGGTTGAAAGAATGCAAGTAATAGGGTTCAAAGAAAGGCAAACTACACAATAAAATTTTAATATCAAATGTATAATAGATTATGGGAAAATTGAAAGTACTATCAATCTTGCAAGTGACTTATTACAAGACAAGTTGCAATGGAAATGAAAAATACCCTAAGTGTGGAGGGTGGATGTAACGCCCCCGCTAAGGAACTCAAGAGGTTAAAATGAAATAATGAAAAAGTCACGAATAAATAAATAAATAAATAAATATATATATATATATACACACGCAAATACATATATATGTATATGTATATGTATGTATATATGCACACACACACACACAAACACACAATTGTACAACATAAAACATAAGATCAATAATTCAATATTCATTATAAATCCATTAAGAGTCTAATTTAGTACATAATGATAGTACATAAGTACATGATCCATCTGTTGATACATTTCAATGATATGTAGTGCATAATCATAATATGATATTCAAATAGCCTAAGTTTACAATGTCAAATAAAATATTTTACATCATATAATACAATTTCACTATTGGGATGTTGTTTAGATTATGCATATATATGTTGGCATTAATGTTTTTTCATTGATGTCAACATTCTTCTACTGTTGAAGACAGTGTTCCTGGTATGTTCAGTGAGGTTGAATTGTTTGGTAAGATAACTACACAAAAGATCTATAGTTGTGACCATACAATTGTGTTATGAGATGTCTATAGCTAATGCATATTAGTTCATAGATGTTAGAGTGATTATTTGTGAGAGTTATGATTGATTTATCAGATATAGGTATTTTGGTTGTTCAGGAAGTGACAAAGTTTCTATTTTTGGATTGACATTGAAGATTTGTTGGTTGCTAACCTGGTAGTGAGTTTGGGACATACTTATGTGTCCTTAACTCAAGTGGTTCATGATTTTGATGCTAGAAAGATATTTTTCTTGAGTAACGAAGGTTGCACATATTATTGCTGATAATTAGTGCAGAGATGGATTTAGATCTTGATTTTGTGTTACTACTAAGGTTGCTAAGTTAATTCATGTTTCTTGCTGATATTTCTTGATCATGTTCTAATTGTGTTGCTGCTTCACATTGGTTGAAGTGATCATGTTGCATGAGTTTGTGTTAATACTAAGGTTGCTAAGTTAATTCACGTTTCTTGCTGATATTTCTTGATCATGTTCTAATTGTGTTGTTGCTTCGCATTGGTCCAAGTGATCATGTTGCATGATTCTTATGTTATGTGTTGGTGTTCTTCATTCGGTCTTAGCTAACCTGATGATGTAACGTGCTACGAAGGTTTAGAGCATGTTTTATGGATCTAGAGCATGTTTGAGGTTATTCATATGGATAATTTCAATGTCCTAGGCAAAATTCAATGGATCACATTATGGACTGAATTGTAATCTAGTAATTGTTGGCAATTAGGTCCCTGGCCGATCTAGTGGAGATGAGTTGATGGATTGTATTTATAGATGTAATCATTTAAAGTTGAGACAATGAAAAAATATGTGTACAGATGAGATAAATGATGTATATTATGTTGTAAGAAGAGGTATGAGTGGAATCTGAAATAATTTAGAGATATGTGCACTTTATTGGAACTATTTTGGCATAATAGATGCTATTAGTGAGTTTGTGTATTTGGACTGTAAGTGCTCGCTGATCTATGATTGGTTGATGTTGTAAGGTAGTGAGATTTATTGTATTTGTGTTTGAGAAGTGAGCTCTAGGAAATGTGCATGAATGCATGTGAATTCCCCTTTTTAATACTCCTAACATGGTAGAATACTTATTACCAAGTGTATTCATCTTGCGAGTTCCATCCCCTTCGTGGTTTTTCCCCTAATAGGTTTCCAAGTAAAATTTCTTGGTGTTATGTGTTCCTTATTGTTTTGAGATATTGATTTCATGTTTATCATTTAGATCTGAGATTAAATTTTGTAAGTTGGTGAAATTTTATTGATATTGTGACACAACTGATTCAGCCCCCCTCTCAGTTGTGTGTGTCATTCTTAAGGTTTAACAATTGGTATCAGAGCTAGTGTCCTCTTTGAGAAGCTAAACCACTTCAGGAGATCTAGGATGTTGACCTTAAGAAGGAGAGCCCAAGATTTGAAGCTACAAAGAATTCATCTAAGCTTGGTAAATATTCCAAGGAATGAGAATGCATTGAGAAAAAAGAAAGAGAGCTTGAAGATCTTGAAGCCCTATTTGCAAGGAGACTACCTAAGGGATCTAGTAAGTATGAAGGAAAGTTGCATTTGAAGTATTTTTCATGTAATAAGATTGGTCACATTGCTTCTAGATGTCCTAATAAAGAGCCTAAGTACAAGCCTAAGAAGTTCGTGCCTAAATATCAGAAGAGGTGTTACTATGTTGCTGACAAAGGAACAACAAATGATGAATCTGAGAAGAGAAAAGATGAGATTGTGTTTAATCTATCAAAGATGATAATCCTAATGAATAAAAAGCCTTGGTTTTTCATGTGGATAAAATATATGACTGGGTTATTGATAGTGGGTGTTCACATCACATGATTGGAGACAAAAGAAAATTTGTGAAGCTTGAAAACTATGATGGTGGTGTTGTTAGATTTGGTAACAATGCACCTTGCTTGATCAAAGGGAAAGGTTCAATTTCACTTGATGGTAAGAGTAATATTGATGGTGTTTTGTATGTTGAAGGTTTAAGGCATAATATTTTGAGTGTTGTATAGTTAGTTGATAAGGGATATCACTTGAAATTAAAGAATGGAATGTGTAAAATCATTGGAAGAAATGGAATTGAGATTACATTAGGTACAAAGAGCAGAGGTAATGTATTTCATTTGAAAAATTTAGAGAATAGATGTTTTGATTTCTAAGGTTGATGACAATTGGTTGTGGCATAACAGATTTTGTTATGTTTACTTTGATATCATTGTAAAGATTAGCACTACAAATGCAGTAAGAGATTTACCTAGATTGTTGAAGCTTGCTAATGCGATGTATAAGGAATGTTAGTTGGGTAAGCTAACTAAATCTACTTTTAAAAATAAGACTTATTATTTGAATGGATTGTTAGATTTGGTTCATACTTACCTATGTAGTCCTACTAGAACTAGAAGTTACTATGGAGATAGATACTTTACTCTATTTGTTGATGATTATTCAATGATGATGCGGTTACATTTTTTAAAAGAAAAATATGAGGCATTTGACAAATTGAATATTTTAGAGCTATGGTTGAGACTGAGACATGTATAAAATTTAAGTGTCTGAGATCTGATAGAGGTGGAGAGTTTACATCTAGATTGTTTGATGCATATTATGAAGAGTATGTAATAAAGAAATAGATATCTACTCTGTGAACCCCACAATAGAATGGAATTGCAGAAAGAAGAAACAAATTAATCCTTGACACGGAAAGGACTATGATAATTGAAGGAAATGTTTCACAGATCTATTGGAGAGAAGTGTTTAGCACTAATTTTTATACACTTAACCGAGTTAAAATCAAGTATGGTACTGGTAAGACTCCTTATGAGATTTGGTAGGGCCATATTCCTACTGTAAAGTATTTTAGAATATTTGGAAAGCAAATGTTGCATTAAGAAAGATGAAGATTTAGGAAAATTTGATAGTAGAAGTGATGGGGGAATATTTCTTGGTTATTCAAAAAATGTATATCAAGGTATATTAGATGGATGTTAAGTCTACATTTTTGAATGGACGGTTGGAAGAGGAAGTCTACCTTGAGAAACCAAATGGTTTTTCCTTGATTGATAAAGATGACATGGTTTTCCATTTGAAGAAATATTTACATGGACTAAAGAAAGATCCTAGTGATAATCCTTTAAGGATAAGAAGTTGTCATTACTATACAAGCAAACAGTTTTGGTTGGTCATGATCACCGAGAGACAACATTCACCAAGCGTAGTGGTCACCAAAATGATTTGAACACCGAGAAGTGTATCAACCAAGCATCATTCTAAAGAGACATCATCAAGCACCAGTACACAGAGACATCACCGAGCACCAGTCTACACTGAGAGACAACATTTCACCAGAAAAAGTGGATCTCAAACTACACATCATCTAAAGCACTCTAGTCTTTAAAATAACTTTTTTCTTAGCTGGATAACCATTTCTTGTGGATCAAGAAAAGCATAAATGATGGATTTAATTAGTTTAACTGATTGTATTCATGCAAACTAGGAGATCAAGGTCAAGTTGTAAACCTTTGATCTTAGAGTTATTCAAGAAAAGCGTGAAACCTAATTAGGTCAATATATTGTATATATAGACGTATTAGTCAATCAAGAACATGATGATTGTAGCCGCTAAGGACATATATAGATCAAACAAAGGATTTCATGTAGAAGGATAGATAAAGAATAATTTAGTTATGAAGAAGTAAATTCAAGGATACTGAGAAAAATAGAGGTATTATCCATCACAATAGGTGATACATATATTTTGTGAACTTAATGGATCTGTAATCATCAATTCAAGATTGCAAGCTATCAGGTCATACTACTCTCTTACAATTGTAGCAAGCAGTAAAATCCTTTAAGAAGGTGGACTTACTAGCCTTTATGTAAATCTCTTAGCCAAGTGCACACATACATTGTGTTGCTAAAATATCTTAACCGAGTAGACTTAACAAGTCTAACATGTTACTCCTAACATGGTAAGATCATCAGAAGTGATCACAACTTGTAGCCCTAACAGGCACCTTCGATTATTTAGATAGTGAAGCGTTGTGGGTTTCATCCCCACCGCAATTTCTACCTTCTAACAAGGGTTTCTGCGTTATCAAATACTTGTGTCATGAGTTAATGAGTTTCATGAATGTTTCAATGTTTGTTTTCCATGCATTTACATTTATGCTATGATATTGCATGCATGAAGTAGAAAATCTACAATGGTCAGTTATGCAAGAAATGAGTACTAAGGTCAATTGATAAAAGTTTTAAGGGTGCCGATTCACCCCTCCCCTCTCAGTACACACCCTTCCATTATTCCAACACCTAGAGCCTGGTATGCAAGGTTATATAAGTATTTATTGAAGATTGGTTTCAATAAAGGTACCACTGATAGTAATTTGTACTTCAAAATTGTTGATGATAATATTTTGATTTTTGAAGTCTTGGTGTGTGATATAATTTTTGGTGGAAATGAAAAGCTAAGAAAGGAATTTTATGATGAGATGCAAAAGGAATTTGAGATGAGAACAATTGATTATGTATTATGGTATGGTAGAGATAATGATTTCACATTGAGTGCATATATTAATTCTGATTGGGCAGGTAATGTGGATGACAAAAAGAGCACAAGTGGTGGATTATTCTTCTTGGGTAAGAGATTAGTTTCATGGGCAAGTAAGAAACAAAATTTTATATCACAATCTACTACTAAGCTGAGTATGTTTTTTCTGCTATTAATTATAAACAAGTGGCATGGATGAAACAAATATTGAAAGATACCAGAGTAACTATTGATGAGCCTATTTCTATACATTGTGACAATTCAAGTGCTATCAATATTTCAAGGAACCATGTGTTGCATTCAAAGACAAATAATATTTCTATCAAATATCATTTCTTGAGAGACAAAGTTAGTGAGAAAGAAGTAATATTAGAGTATGTATCTACTAAAGAGTAAATTGTAGATATATTCACTGAGACCTTGCCAAAGGATAATTTTGAGTATCTCCGAGGTAAGATTGGGGTGATTTACCTTCCTAATTAGAGCTAGAGATGCAATAGTCCAGCTTGCTTACAAAACTTTCATTCTTCTGGATTGATGTTTTGGTGGGTGCTCCTTAGGGGGATTAGTGTGTGGTAAATATATCATGAGATGTGTTGGTCATATTCTTGGTCTTTATGACTTAGTGTATACATGTTCCTTTGTCATTGATGTCAAAGGGGGAGAGATATTCATGTGAAAAAAAAGTGACATTTGGAGATATTTGGGGAGAGATATTCAGTATGAGTTTTGAGATGTCATATTGTGGATATTGTTGTTGATTTTGTTTCTTTGTGCATTGAATGAATTTTTTACATCACATGTTTTCATCAATGCCAAAGGGGGATATTGTTGGGATTTTTTTAAGATTATGCATATATATTCTGGCATTAATGTTTTGTCCTTAATGTCAACATACTTCTACTATTGAAGACATTGATCCTGGTACGTTCAGTGAGGTTGAATTGCTTGGTACGGTAACTACACAAAAGAGATACAATTACGATTATACAATTGTGTTATGAGATGTTTGTAGCTGATGCATATCAATTAAAAGATGTTATAGTGATGATTTGTGAGAGTTATGATTGATTTATCAGATACTGGTATTTTGGTTGTTTAGGAAGTGACCGAGTTTATATTTTGGATCAGTATGGATTGGTGTAGAAGAGTTGTTGGTTGCTAACCTGGTAGTGAGTTTGGGATGTGCTTATCTATCCTTAACTTGAGTGGTTCATGATTTGGCTATTGGGAAGCTATTTTTCTTGAGTAAGAGAGGTTGTAGATATTATTGTTGATGAATAGTGCAAAGATGGATTTAGATATTGAGTTTGTGTTGATGCTAAGGTAATTCATGTTGCTTGCTGATGTTTCTTGATTATGTTGATGATTCACATTGGTAAAAGTGATTGTGTTGCATGATTCTCATGTAACATGTTGGTGTTCTTCATTTGGTCTTAGCCGACCTGATGATGTAATGTGTTGCGAAGGTTTAGAGCATGATTTATGGATATGGAGTGTGTTTGAGGTTATTGGTATAGATCATTGCAATGTCCTAGCCAACATTCAATGGATTACATTGTGGAATGAATTGTAATTTATTAATTATCAGAAATTAGGTCCCTGGCCAACCTAGTTGAGATGAGTTGATAGATTGTATTTATAGCTATAATCATTTGAAGTTGCGATGGGGAGAGTATATGTGTACAAATGAGATAAATGATGTATGAAGAGGTATGAGTGGAAAATGAAATAAGTCAGAGATCTCTGTACTTTATTGGAACTATTTTGGCATAACAAATGCTATTAGTCAGTTTGTGTGTTTGGAATGCAAGTCCTCTTTGATCTATGATCAGTTGATGTTGTAAGGTAGTGAGCCTTCTTATATTATGTTTGAGCAGCAAGCTCTAGGCAGTCTGACTGAATGCATGTGCATTCCCCTTTGTAATATTCCTAATAGGGTACAATACTTATTATTGAGTGCATTAATCTTGTGGGCTCCAACCCCACCATGGTTTTTCCCCTAATAGGGTTTCCACATAAAAAATATTGGTGTTATGTGTTTCTTATTATGTGTGAGATATTGCTTTCATGTTTATCATTTAGATATGAGATTAAAGTTTGTAAGTTGGTGAAAGCTCATTGATATTGTGACACAATTGATTCACCCCCCTCTCAATTGTGTGTGTGATTCTTAAGGTCTAACAATTACAAAATTGATCATGAATCAAGAAGGTACACAAAGATACATAGAAGAAGCCAACATGCCGTAGAAATTATCCAAGAGCTAAAAACCAAAATCATGAGCCTTGGTGGAAAATGTTCACCACCAAACCATGTGGAACCTTTTGGCCCACTCCCTTGAGCTAGGAGATAGACTTTAGGCCAACACACACCACACTCACAAAAAAAAAGATAAACAAATGATACCAAAAAGACAACATAGAGAAACCCAATAAATCCAAAGGAAAAACATCATAAATATACACATAGGTTATCACAAGGAAACATCCTATACCAAAGGAAAATCTAAAAAGCTCACCTGAGGGAATTATAGGACACATTCTAAAGGGTGTCATCACATAGCTCCCTCTCTTGAGTTACTTTGGTAGTCTCTTTGGACCCCGACCCGTAGGTGGAAGTCATGTGGAATCGACAACCTTTCATGAGGACAAGGTATCAATTTTCTAGATCAAGACCCCACGAATGACCATGTCTTCTCCAACCCATCCTTATTTATGAATATAATCAAGGTCATGGGTGAGGCTACTCAATTATTTTTTTAATGTGTAGCCCAACCCAGTTCATTTATTATGTTTTCACTTGATTAAAAAAAACTCAACAATGGGTTATCTTGGAATGACCACTTTGGGATCTGGCCCCTATTGCGAGCCACCCTCCAAGATATTCTCTTAGTAAAACCTCCTAAAATATGAAATCCAAAATGACATGAAAATGAGGATCCACCAAATATTGAATGGGGTGTAAAACTCAAATAACCAATACCTCATGAAGATAAAACACCATGCAAAAATCAAATTTCTCAAAAGCACATCTTTTACAATATATCCAAAGTTCAACCCCAAGATGTGGATCCAAAATAATAATAAGATTATCATACCATACATAAGAAGAATAATCTCAGGTTTACAAAGGACCAAAATCAAGGAATCAAAACAAGTACTCATCACGATGCTAAACACATCTTCATGCCATCCAAATCAAGACATTTTCCAAGGAAGTCATAGTCCTCATAAAAAAATACACAATTCACCATAATCCTCCGAGAACATAAATCTATATAGGTCAAATAATCAATCTGAGAGTAACATTCACACAGTGCGAACATCATCAAGCATTAAAACAAATAACCTCCTCGCCTCTAGTAGACAAACGACCTTCACCAAAACTCAATCTTCAAGGAATTCACATTAAAAAATTTAAGCATAAAGACACTCTCATCGAGCATACAATCACATCATACTAAGATTACAATAACAATCAAAACTAAAACCCTAATTAAGTTCTCTAGTAAAGCCACATTCAAACTATTTTATAACCACATAGAAATTATTAACAACTCTACCACAATATTAATTTCATTTAATTAACGACTTCTAACTAAGCTACAAATTTTATTACCCAATTTATATAATCAATCTAGAAAATAAAATATCTTTTGTTAAATAATAAGCAAAATTAATTATTAAATAAAAAGACTCCTTCAATTATAATTTAACTAAATTAATTTACTTTTAGTTAAATTAATTAAATTAAATTAAATTAAGCTACATTAATTACTAGTTATAATTGATTAAATCTAATCTTAAAACAACTAACTTTTAATATTACTAACTAAATAATTAAATTCAATAACAAAATATTGGCTAATTCTCAAAATATGATTCTATACCTTAAAGATTGTACAACAAAACAATTTACATAATATATAAAATATCTCCTTTTCATATTAAATAAACAATCTAAAACTTTTAAATTTGATCCTAAGTAAAGCTTGACTAACATTGACTTAGAAAGAATCTTAAAAGGAGGAGAATATATTCCTAAAGAAGGAAAAATACAAACTTAGATCAAAAGAAAGTCAAGTAAATATTCTTAATATTTAAACATGCCAATCATTAAATACAATTCCAAAAAAATCTACACATTTTCTTAATTAATAACCCCAAATAAAGTTGAATTCTCAATACTGAAGCAATGCCCATACATAAGGATTTAGTAGCGCCTAAATATCCCAGAGGCGACAGTGTTGAACATGCCAAATAATTGAGAGGGGGTGAATCAGTTATTCCCACACAACTATTAAATTTTTTCTCTTTGTTGGTTAACAATTAAATAGTTCCAATAACAACTTAAGATTTATCGGTTTATCACATTAAACATCCGCAGTAAATATAAGCATGAAATACATAGGAGCACCGAAACAAAGAATACCAGATTTTCTGTGGAAAACCCAAGATGGGAAAAACCATGAAGAAGCTAATTCTCATGAAATATAAAAACACCTGTTAGGGTGACACCAAAAGGTGATTTGATACAAAGGCCCACTGCCAGAAATTCTCACTGCAAGAAGACTCATTGTCGATACATAAGGGCTCACTGCAATACACAAGGGCTCACTTCCAATACACACGGGATCACTTCCAATACACAAGGGTTCATTTCCAATACACAAGGGCTCACTACCGATAGATATGAAAAGAGATAGAGTCCACCTCTAAGATTTACTGTCTGCTCTACATGAACACAAATATTCTTCACATAGATTCGAAGTCACTCCGCATATATTCTCGCGGTGTGATGACAAGGATTTCATCTGATTCATGTTGAAGCAATTTCAGGATAAAAATTTGATGTTGGATATATCATGCATCATAATGAACGAAGTAATTAAAGAAATTACTGGTTAGTGTAGCATTGGAGAAGTTCCCACGAAGAAGTCAATTAGTAAATATAAGCATAAAATACACAGGAATAACGAAAAAAAGAACACTAGATTTTATGTGGAAAACCCAAGATGGTAAAAACCAAGGAGAAGATAATTATCATGAAATATAAAATTTTTTTTTAGGGTGAAACCAAAATGTGATTTGATACAAAGACTCACTACCAAAAATGCTCACTGCAAGAAGGCTCACTACCGATAGGCTCACTTTCAATACACAAGGGTTTACTGCCAATACACAAGAGATTATTTCTGTCAGCTAGAGAGAACTCATCCCATAAACCACCAACTAAATCAAACTCACTTTTATTCATCATAGAATTGACCACATCAGGATCTATAGCTTCCTATCTTGTTGAACAAGCTAAATAACTAAGAGGAGGGTGAATTAGTTATTCCCACACAACTATTAAAAATTTTCTCTCTGTTGGTTAACACTTAAACAATTCCAATAACAACTTAAGATTTGTTGGTTTAGCACATTAAACATCAACAGTAAATATAATAATGAAATACATAGGAATATTGAAACAAAGAACACCATATTTTACGTGGAAAACCCAAGATGGGAAAAGCCATGGAGAAGCTAATTCCCATGAAACATAAAAAAAGCCTATTAGGGTGACACGAAAATGTGATTTGATACAAAGGCTCATTACAAAAAATGCTCACTGTAAGAAGGATCACTGTCAGTATTCAAGGGATCACAACTAATATACAAGGGATCACTACTAATACATAAGGGCTCACTGTAGTAAGATATGAAAAGAGATAGAATCCACCTCTAAGATCTATAGACTACTCTACATGAACATGAATCTCCTTCACATAGATTCGTAGTCACTTCACATATAATCCGTATAAGCCACACATATATACACTTGTATATATTTTTACTCACTTATGTTCATGCCTTACTTATACAACACCATGAGATCCACCAGGTTGTCAAAATACTCTGCTCCTCCTTAGAGGAAGCCTCTAAGCACCAATCCAGAAAGATATAGCCATGGAAAGTACTAGATCAATGTAAACACTAGTGAATCTAGTGAAAACTAGGAAGGGGTGGAATCCTCAACTTCCCTCTAAGATACTCAAAAGTATCTTTATAAAAATGTTTGGTGAATATGTTTGCAATTTTCTCCTTTGTGGGTACATACTCCATCTTTACTACAACTTCTTCAACCTTTTCTCTGATAAAATGATATCTGATGTCAATATATTTTGTTCTGCAATGCATCACTGGTTTCTTTGACATACTTATCACAATGGTATTATCACACATGATAGGAATCGGTCCATCAAAACTAATTCCTATATCTTGAAAATTTTGTTTCATCCATAATACTCGAGTTCAACATGAGGATGTTGCAACATACTCCAATTTAGTAGTAGATAATGTTACAAAATCCTTCTTCTTTCTTGACCAAGCAACTAACCAAGAGCCAAGAAAGTAAGATCCACCGCTAGTACTTCTTCTATTGTCCAAACAAACTGCCCAATCTACATCTGTATATGCTTTCAGTGAAAAAATATTCTCTAGGGTACCATAATCCCATGTCTTTTGTTCCTTTTAGGTATCTGAAAATCCCTTTTACTTCCATAATATGTGACTCTTTCGGTTCTTGCTAAAATATGGCTTCCAAACACACTGCATACATAATATCTGGTCTCATAGAAGTTAGGTACAATAAACCTCCAATCATTGATCTATACAAACTTTCATTTTGTTTTGGTGAGTCATCTTCCTTAGTCAACTTGCTTCCGGTAACAATAGGAGTGCAAATAGGATTTGATTTTTCTAAACCAAATTTCTTCAGTATCTCCTTCACATACTTGGATTGAGAAATGAAAATGCCTTTACTATTCTAACTTACTTGCAATCCAAGAAAGAAGTTTAATTCTCCTATCATTGACATTTTAAATTCCTTTTGCATTTCTTCTGCAAAATTTTTACACAAGTCATTTTTACCGCCAAAGATGATGTCATCAACATACACAACAATAATCAAAATATTTTCTAAATTTACCTTAAAGTACAGATTGAAGTCGACCCATCCTTTCTTGAATCCTTGACAGATCAAATATTTGTCTAGTTTACCATACCAGGATCTAGGTGCTTGCTTCAATCCATATAATGCCTTCCTTAATCTGCAAATAAAAATCAAGATCCTTTTTTGATATGAAACCTTTCAGTTGTTTAATGTATACTTCTTCATCTAGTTCTCCATTTAAGAATGCAGACTAGACGTCCATCTGATAAACTTTGAATCTCTTGAATGCTGCAAATGCCAAAAACATCCTAATGACTTCCATTCGAGCAACAAGAGCATAAGTCTCCTCAAAATAAATTCCTTCAATTTGTGAGTAACCTTTGCAAACCAACCTCGCCTTGTTTATTAAATTTTTTTCATTCTCAGCTAACTTGTTCTGATACACCCATTTTGTACCTATCCCTTTTTCTTTCAATCTGGACATAAGTCCCCAAGTCTATTTCTTCTCTATCTGATTAATTTCTTCCTTCATAACATTAATCCAAATCTGATCATTAGAAGTCTCTGCTACAAACTTAGGTTCAACTCCAGAAAGTAAACACAAAAAAACATGTTCTTGTGTTGCTTTACTTCTGGTAATAAATCCTCTATTCTTATCTCCAATAATAAAATTTTATGAAGGATGCTTCTATACATACCTTGGTTTCTTAGCAGTCGATGTTGGTTTTGGTGTTGGCTGAATATCATCTTCCTCTATCTTGTCTTCTTTTCTTTCCTTTTCTACATCAAATTCATACTCAATGTGTCTTTCAAGAACCTTCTACAAATCTTCATCAACCTTCACATTCACGCTTTGCACAATTTTGTTTAGTTTTTATTGTACCACCGATATGCCCCTGTTTTAGTAGAATAGCCCAAAAATATTCCTTGACCAGCTATGTTGTCAAACTTTCCAAGATTGTCTTTATCTTTCTAAATATAATATCTTCTGCCAAAGATCTTGAAATACTTAACTTTTGGTACTAATTTGGTGGTTACTAGTGTTTTACAAGTAAGAAAGTTTCATGAAGGTTCCACATCAGAACAAAGGAAACTAGAAGTGGTCATCAGTATAAATTATTTGATACCAATTGTTGAATAGGCCGAATAATTGAATACCATAACCGACCAAAAAATGGATACACAAAATAACTATTACCACCAATAAGATACGAACCCAAATGTGTTGTGGAAAATACATTGATCCACCTTTGACATACTTGGAAACCTGAGATGTCTTCATTCATAATCTTCCAAAATCTCTTGTTACACCATGTTTAGCTAATGGGACATGTCAAACACCAACCGAAATAGCTAGAGTGTCGGTAAGAGGTTTTGAAATCAATGAAAACCAATTCCAACACTTCCTCACATATTCTAATAGAAAGAAAAAAAAGATGATTTGATCCATATTTTAAGAAACTAGACACAACTCAAAATCAACGTTGATAGACAACAAAAAAGCGGTAAGAGCAGTAGGAGAGAGGGAAAGTTTCCAAATAGGGAAAATTGATGCAACATACAACACTATGAGGAGCAAAAACTAGAATCCTAAACTCCAAACTATAGGTGGCTAAAATAAGAGAGGCTAGACTACTGGAAAAATATACTATCCCAATGATAAAACAACGCTAATAGAAATAAAAAAAAGTATACATGAAAAAAAATATTAAAACTCCAAAGAGTACCCAACACAACACCTATAAAGGCTTAAAAAACATTTTGAATCATTAATTAAAAAAGATAAAAATAAAGACATTTAATTGACACTAACCACCAAAACATGAAACCCTTTTGCAAACCATGTATCGCCCCACCCAAAGGTGTATGGCAGCACAAATAACAAAGGTAATTATGTTCTTAGGGAAAGAATAATAACGATATAGGAACTAGAAAAATACAATATCATGAATAATAAAATGAATTAAGAGATCAGTCAAAATGTATTTGATATTTGCACCTCTCAAGTTGGGAACAAATCCCATATGAAATAATGTCAGAAGCACCGCAATCTCCAATCGCCAGACACACAGATATGATCCACAGAGTTTTCACCAACTTTTTTTCTCACCAAAATGTTTGTTTCTTCCCCAAAAGATCTCCAAAATTATGTTTTCAAAACCAGAAAGATCCCTCCAAAAATGAATACTAGTCCATCCATAATAGGGAAGAGAAACCATTAAATGGCCATAACTGTGCAACTCCATGCATGGAAAGAAAACTAAAAATAATACTTTAAATTCCCACTTACTAATTTTTTTTCTATTAAGATAATTTATCAAAATGATATATAATTTAGTTGGATTCAACCAAGATTTGGCAGTGAATAATATGTAAAGTATGAAAATAGAAAGTGTAATCGAGTATCAGCTTAGAGAGCCTGGAACATTATGCACCCCCATTGATTTATACAATTAAAAAATTGGGGGGGAAATATTAATTATAATTATATGTGTGTCTTCTACTTGCTATGACCTGTATATGTAATATGCAGTTTGCTGTAATCAAAACTTGAACTTTTTCCAAAATATAGATCCAGATTGCTCACTCCTAGCCATGCCCTTGTTCAGTAAGATGTCCAGAGTAATTTGCCACCACAACCTCAGAAGAAGAAGGTATTTCTTGTTCTTCGAGAGGGGGGGGTTTCCCAAGCATAAGAATTGCCATTTTCTTGTGAATCATCATCCATTTCCTATCTATCTATATTGCCAATTTCTTGGGTAGCTGCATTGTCATCCATTTTATGGAAATCAATTTGAAAACTATTAATGGGCTGATTCTGTTTATCAATCTCTCCTGGGTTCAAAAATATCTGGAAAGAGTTGATGTAATGTGAAACTCAGACATCATCTTAAGAAAACCATAAATATGTTTAGTAGAGGTATCAAATAACAAAGTGTCATCATTCTATTTACACTGCTTAAGAAAATCAGTAACATCCATAATTTTTGCCATCAAAGCTCCATTAACTGCCTTAACAATCAAGGTATAAGTTTTCTTTTGAGATAATGATATACCATACTTAAGTGGAAGCTCCTCCCATGTCCCTATCCGACCACCAACCAGTAGATCACCAATATGAGAAATACCTTTGGAGCTCCATATTTTTGCAGAGAAACTTTGGGTTAATGCCAATGGTTAATTATTTAAGTATAGTCCCCACCAGATTGACTGGTTACCAACATAATATCTAGGATGAGATCCAACAACACCCCAGGAGGAGATAAACCCCTTGACTTGAGACCAAGCCTTCTAGAAGGATGTGAAAATGCAAGAACCACAAAGTTTCATTTTGAAATCACCCATGATAATGTCACACAAGGGAATGTCTTTCCATTGTTTGCCATTTTAAATGACAAATCTCTCAATGTTTTTCCTAATGAGAACTTTCCATGGCTCATTACCCCAGAGAGACTTTTAGATCCATTTAGATTCCAGAGAAATACCATGTGCCTTGATATCCTTTAGGCTAAGGCCTACATACTTTTTAGGCCTATAACACCAATCCCAGCGATCACAGTGTCTCTTCTTGTTACCAAGCCCATTAGACCATAAGACATCCCTAAGGATTTTTTGTAGCATATTAACTTGATAATTGGAAAATAGCCATGTATATGCAAAATAGATATGATGAGAGGACATGAATTTTTGAACCACTTGCACCCTCTCAACAAGAGACAGTGATTTAGTCTACCATTTTAAATGTTTCTTATTCATCTTATCAAGAATCCATGCTCACATGTCACTAGTATGAGGTTCAACAAAAAAGGGGATCCCCAAGTATCTAACAATAATTGATGGACCCACACACTAACATCCATAAGAGACCACCCAACTAGGGGCATATCTGACCAACCCATCATAGTGGATTTGTGGTGGGCCACTTTAGCACCAGAAGCTAAACAAAAAATGTAGTCTTTGTAATGCATTACTAAATTTTTCCTCAAAAAGTTCAAGAAAGAGAGAGGTGTCATCTACAAATTGAGCATTGATAGTTTCATTAGAGTTGGGGAGAGAGATACCCTTGACTAGAGGGACAAGGTTGTTAGCCTAATGGATGCAATGCATGGCATCAACAAATATAACAAAAATGGACGAGGCAATGGGGCATCCCTATCTGATGGACCTTTGGAGGGGGATAGGTTTAGAGAGATCACCATTAACATAAATAACTATTGAGGAATAAGTAAAAAGGATCCTAATCCACTTACAGAAGTACTCCAGGAACCAAAAAGCATGAAGCATACCAATGATAAAGGGCCACTCCACTCTGTCATAGGCCTTTTCAATATCAAGCAATACCATAGAAACATTTTGACCATCAAACCTGGCCTAGTGCATAGCCTCCTAACTAGTGATATATCTCCCTTGAATAAATTGAGTTTGTGTGACTGAAATAAAGTTTTTAAATAGGTCTATAATTCTTCTAGCTAGCACCTTGGTAATAATTTTGTAGGACATATTCAGCAATGTGATAGGCCTCCATTTTTTGACAAGGGATTTGTCTCCCAGTTTAGGAAGTAACTTAATGAAACCTCTGTTAATGTTCTCCCCAAATGATCCTCTATCAAACACATCTTCATAAATTGACAACAACTCACATCCAGTACACTCCTTGTTCTACTTATAGAATTCTACAGGAAGACCATCATGTCTAGGAGACTTACCATTAGCAAGAGAACCAATAGAGACATGTATCTCCTCTAATGTGATATTATTTTCCAACAAATCAGTCTCCTGAGAAGATAATTTTTTTGGGATAAACTTGAGACATCTTTCTAATGCCTCTTAGTTTCCCACACCATGTTCAAATGAGAAAAGGTCATTGTAAAACTTAAAGAATGCCTCCTTAATTGCATCAGGGTCTTTGGTGTTTACAAAGTTAACTTGAATCTCTTCTATCAATTCCCTTTTTTTCTTGGCCCTGATAATATTGAAATTTATTTTGGATCCTTTATCCTCCTCATGAATCCAATTCATTCTGGCTCTAATTTTCTGACCTTTGTTCTTATATCTTTGGAAATTCCTAAGATGATGTTTAACCTCAATCAAATATTGTTATAATTTAGGGTCACCACATATATATTAAATATATTTTTCAATATCATTCAATTAGCTTGGAGGAAAGTTTCTTCTCTATTTTTGTCCATTGCATTATTCTTTCCAATTAACTGAAACATATGGCGGTAGGTGCTGATAAGGGAGGTCCACTTCTCACTAGGTTGGAGATTGGGAGTGCATAGTTTGGAAAGATAAGTGGCCATATTGTTGACCTCCATGTTGACTGCATCATCAAGAAGGGGAACTTTTAGTTTGAAGAGGCTATTCTTCGAGGGTCTCACAAAGGAAGAAGAATTAGTATCCAAAAGCAAAGAAGCATAAATGGGCAAGTGACCAGATATGGATGCAAGCATGAGAATAACCAGAGAGTGCCCATCAAGTGATTGAAATCAAAATAAGGAGGAATCACCATATAATATATCAAGTCTAAAATATACTCTTTGTTTTCCACTCTAATTATTACACCATGTAAACCATAAATTAGAATATGTCATTTTTATGTTCCAGTGGGTCTTTCAAATTGAATTTCCTTATAAAATTTTGCCAAAAAAAGAGCTCATTACATTTACAACAATGTTTCAATCCTTTTTTTTTATCACTACTATGTTCCACCATGTTAAAATCTCCCACAAAAATCCAATGAGAAATGGGTAAGGTAGGAGTACACCAATCCCACAAACTAGTCCTTTCTCTGTAATCATTATTTGCATAAACATTGCATTATCTGATGATCCTATTATTTATGTTGAATGTTACCCACAGAGCCCTTTGACATGGGGATCCACCATGTTCAATAATTCTATCAACCCAATTAGGGCCAATAAGGATAGAAGTTCTTCCTTTACCTCTGACATTATCAGAATGAAAACCAATGGCTTTATCCCATAAAAAATTGAGTATAGTATATGCTTGGAAGCCCACAAATTTAATTTCTTGAAGGCAAACAATGTATTTATCTTTCAAATTGTTGCACCATCTTCTAACTGCATATTTTCTATCTGACATTTACAATCCTCTCACATTCCAATGATGTATGTGCATCATCTTGAATTATTTGGATGGAGGTTTTTGGTTCTTTTATAATCTGTTAAAACACTCTGGCATCTTAATTTCTTCATTTTAGTATTGTTCAAAAGGGAGTGTGTCTCCATGGATTTTATTTTCTTCTTAGCATTAACCAATTTGATGAATTGATCGGTATCCTCGACAATCTCATCAGATGGAAAAGACTCTGGAGGACAGGGGGTCTCCTTCGCAAGTTGTAGCAAATCATTATTAATCTTGGTAGCCTTCTTTAATCTTAGTAAGGGCCATTTGTTGGGCATTCAATCTGGTGGGTCCTATAAGATGACTCAACTTTGGGAGGTCTATTGGTTGATCCCCTCTTAGGGTTGATGGGAGGGTTTCTGATGTGAGGGTGGTGACATGATTAGCAGGGTGAACCACATATTATTCATCAAAGAGGGGGTTAACAAGGGTTGAAAAGGTATTTTCCATAGGGGCGATGTTGATATGAACAAAGCCATTATCTTCAATAATATTTCTAGAAGTCTTATTAATATCCACACCTGTATCAAGTTTAGCCTTTCCATCTGGATTATAATCCTTTCTAGAACCACCATTAGTTCCATTGTTGAGATTCTCTATAGAAACCTTAAAATCAATAGATTGGGTGTGTTTTAAAGATATACAATCTTGTGTTGCAACCAAGTGCTCAGAGATACGCTCCACCTACTGATCCATGTCCTGAAGCATATCAGGACCCAATAACACATGATCCTTTAGTCTATCCAAAACTAGAGGTGTATGAAAAGGGTGACTCTATAATGCCTAAAAAAGGTGCCATCCCAATCAAGGTGTGATACCCATTATTATATGCAAACTCCACCAAGTATAGGTAATCCTCCCATCATGAATGTTGGTCCATCACATACATACATGACATGTCCTCCATGACTTGGTTGACCCTCTTGATTTTTTCATTTTTGTTAAGATGATATGTTGAATTGAAGTTCTGCCGTGTTCCCAATGCCTGTTGGAGAGAAGTCCCAAAATGTGAAGTAAATACATAATCCTGATAAAAAATAATTCTCCTAGGAATGCCATGTAGATGAAATACATCATCCATAAAAACCCATGCAATATTTGATACTATGTAAAATGATCACAAGGGTGAGAAGTGTGCCACCTTGGTCAGCTGATCGATGGTGACTATAAAGGCATCATGCCTCTATGATGAAATTGGTAGACCAACAATGAAATCCATAGAAATGATATCCCATTTCCACTCAGGAATGATATTGGGCTATAAGAACCCCACAGGGTGATGATGCTCTAGTTTTACTCTCTGAAATTCCAAGAAACATGCAACAAAGTCTGCAATATACCTCTTCATCCCAGACCCCTGATAGAACTGTCAAAGATCTGCATGCATCTTCTTCACCCCAAGATGTGTTGAGTAGGGTTCCTAATGAGCCTTTGACATGATCAAAAAATGTAATCCCTCTGATGGTGGAACATAAATACGAACCCAATGATGCAAAAGTCCATCAACTTCCAAGATGAAACCTATATATCTACCCTCCAAGGGTCTCCCTGCATAATCTCTGCCTTCACTTCCTGGTACAAGGTGTCTGAAGGAAGTTCCTGAATGATAGGACTCCTCAAATCAAAACTAAGAGTAATTTATGAAATCACATGTCTCTTTTGACTCAAGGAATCTACAACTACATTCTCCTTACCCTGGATGTAATTCACCTTAAATTCATACTCGCATAAGAAGTCCACCTAGCAATGCTTCCTAGCATTCAAATTCAGCTGCATGAAGATGTATTATAAGCTACAATGATCATTGTGAAGCTTGAATTGATGCCCCAAAAGGAATTTTCTCCACCTTTGAAGCACATTAAATACTATAGAAAGATCCAAATCATGTGTCAGATAATTCAAATCATGATCCTTGAGTTTTCTAGACTCATAAGTGATCACACGACTATCCTGCATGAGTATTTCTCTGATACCCTCCAAAGATGCATTTGTACAAACCATAAAATTACTAGCTAGATCAAGTACTGCAAGTATAGGAGCACTAATCAACCTCTCTTTGAGACCCCTTGAGAGTCTAGAATGCAACCTCAAACTTTCTAACCACACAAAATTCTTCCCTTTCCTCTGTAGGGAAGTGATGGGATGAGCTACCCTTGAGAAATCCTTCATGAACTGGTGATAGTATCCTACCAAGCCCATGAAGCTATGAACCTTTGCAATATTAGTGGGAAATGGCCACTGCACTATAGCCTAAATCATAGAGGGATCAACAGAGATACCCTCCCAAAATAACATGGACTAAGTACTTAATCTTACTCTGGAAGAACTCACACTTTGTGAGGTTGGCATATAGCTGATTATCCTCCAAACACTACAACACATGCCTCAAATGCTCCACATGCTCCTCAACATTCCTTGAGTAAATCAAAATATCATTAAGGATCACAATGAAAAAGTGATCCAAATATGTACAAAATACTTCATTCATCAAGCTCATAAAGACTAATGGTGCACTGATCAAACCAAATGACACCACTGTGAACTCATAATGTCCATATCTGGTATGAAAAGTAGTCTGGTGGATGTCTTCCTCATGAATCCATAACTAAAGGTACCATAACTCAAGATCAATTTTAGAGAACACCTTGGCTCCCTTCATCTAAGAAAATATGTCATCAATTCTAGGAAAAGGATATCTATTCTTGATGGTGAGCTTATTCAGTTGTTTGTAGTCAATCCATAGTTGAAGAGAACCATCCTTATTCTTCACAAAAATGAGAAGAGATCTCCAAGGAGAAATATTAGGATGAATTAAACCCTTTTCCAATAACTCCTCCAACTAAAGGCACAAATTTCTCAACTTCCATGTCATCATCTGATGTGATTCCGTGGAGATGGGCTCTTCTCCGGGAACAAGCTCTATACAAAAGCTAATATCTTGTTTCAGTGGCATACCCTAGATCTCCGTAGGAAAAACATCTGCAAACTCCTCCAAAAGAGGATGAATCTCTAATGTGATATCTCGACTCTGGCCCTCATCCAAATCATCAATAATTACTGCAAAGAGCTGGCATATCTATGTTGGAATTATATTGAGATGATGTACTGAGAGGGGAGGGGTGAATCAGTACCTCTAAAACTTTTCTTGGTTAGCCCATTAACCCTTAGTCAACAGTTTGTAATTTATCTTATCTAACTGTTCATCTTTCTTTATGCATATGTAATCATATCATACATTCTTTTTAGTATGTAACCATAACAGAAACATTCATGAAAATAGATAACACATGACACAAGATATGATATCGCAGAAAACTCCTGTTAAGGAAGTAAAAACTGTGGTGGGGATTGTTACCCACAAAAATTCACTATCGACAGATAAGAAGGGGCCGGTTAAGGCTTACAATTGGTCACTTCTGATGACCTACCCTGTTAGGAGTATTATAGTGGAGACCTATTAAGATCTAATTCATTTGAAGCTTTAGCAACACTGTTAAGTGTGCACTCTATTAAGAGATTTGGAAAGAACAGTTAAGTCCACCTTCTACAAAATTATTTTAGATGTGATGCACTTTTTAGAATGCAACTACATAAGTCTTTGATCTGATGATAAATGCAATCTTCAATTTATGATAATAGATCCTATAAAGATTCATACATATAAGTAATCATCCTTCCATGATTGAATAATACCTTTTTCTGCTCGTTGGTAGCCTCTGTGTGTTCTTGACAACTAATATATTCTATTTTTGTCCTTTACATGAATTCTACCTTCTGCTCCTTAGATGCTCTTCGTGGCTATCAATAATAAGAATTCATGTACTCACAATTGAGTATAAACATCTATTTATACTAATTTAGATTCAATTCTTGATTCATGCATCGCAAGTTAACTCTAGATCCAAGGTTTACTACTTGACCTTGATCTTTAGTTAGATATGCTTTAGATCTGTTAGGATGCTTTAAAGCATTTACATAAAGCTTGCATGACCATCAAATTATTATTTAAAAAAAAATAAAACTCTATAAATAGAATTACATTTCTTTATCCGTCATGAAAAATCAGATCCACAATTTGTGGGTTCTTTATCTGTCTATCGGTTCTGATGGTCAGTTTTCTTGGTCGTCGATGTTCCTTTCTTGAACTTGTCATCGAGTATGCCTTTTCTATTCCTATCAGGTTAGTTCTGAAAACTGTGTTGCCGGTGATGCTTGTGGTCGCTGGTGATGCTTGACACTTTTGTACTTAGCATTTTTCATGACCTTTGTGTTCTGTCGGGTATGCTTGCTGTTCGCCGATAATGCTTTAGTCTACCGGTGATCTCTGTCAATGTTTTTCACTAAGTGTACTAATGGAAAAATAATGTCATCAATCTCCCCATTTGACATTAGTATCAAAAACATGATATGTGCAACATAGTAAGTGTATTAGTATGTACACCTGTGTATACTTCTTCCTTAAGTCATCTGAATGACTCTCCCTTTGTATATGCTGGTAAGTGTAAGTATATATACATATCGTTATGTATTTTCTTTTCCTTTTTTTGATATATATATATATATATATATATATATTGTACATAACTATATACATTTCCTTTCCTCCTTTTTTGATTCTAAAGGCAAAGGTACTTATAGCTTTTCAAAAAGTTGGGAATGTGAGGACTTGATTTCCTCCATCATCTTTTCCCATTTCTCCTTCAACATTTCTAGAGCCATGTGCTCCAATGAAATCTGTACATGTATGTCATAGATGCTATTTTCTATAGACATCTCAGGGGTTGCTATCAGATTTCTAGCATCAGAAATATGTTGCTGCAGAATGGTAAGATTGGGCAGGATATGTGCCTGTAGTTCAGTAATCTCACCTCTAAATTGTGTCTCAGCATCCCATATTTCTTGCCTTAGCCTATTTGCCTCTATGACCATGTCATGATGTGCCTTTATGCTGTCGGCATGCGAGGTTAGGCTTTGTGCACTTTTTGTGACATTTGAATCAAATTCTACTAGTTTGTCACTGTTTTCTTTTCCAAATTTCTCCATTGTGCACATTTTCTGAACTAAGGTGATTGCTTCAGCAATCATCGACTCTAATTCATCACTGAGTTCTGAGAGCTTTACCTTGTTCAATGCCACTTCTTGGCTGATTTTATCAATTAGTTTGAATTGATATTTCTTTTCTGCTTGCTCTTCCATTGCTTGATCTGCCTCTATACCTTGCTCTGTTATAGCATCGGTGAGAACAACAATTTGTTCCTTTACTGAAGCATTTTCTTTGAGTATCTCTTTAGCTTTGTTAAGCGCCATGTTTTCCCTATGTTCTTGTATCATCTTTTTTTGTATGGCTTTCCTCTGATAGAGCACTCCAAACTCTTGAAGTTTGTCATTATTTAATGTGGTAATGTCCCAGTTTGGAACTTCAATGACTTCATCAAGTGTCACAGCCAATATATCCTTCTTTACTATTTTCTTTTTCTTCTTCTTTGGCTGGGTGGCAAATTGATGTACCACCATTTGTAATGCTTGAGACTAGGTTGATTTAGTTTGTGAGTGTTGAGAGGATGAGGCATCCTTTTGTATCTGTTCTATGTTCACCAGCCGGTTTGGTGAAGACGTCTCCTCACGTACCTTAGGTGTATCAGCAGATGAATCTTCTTTCAGTTTTAATTCCTAATTTTTCTTGACTTCCCCACTCTTATCTTGCTCTTCAACCTTTCTTAATGTATCATCAACTTTTGTATCTGCCTCTTTGCTTTGTTCTTTTGATACATCCTGCTGCTCATCGGTTGCATCTTTCATGTCAGTGTCTGTATCCTTAGGAGTATTGGATGCACCTTGGTTTTCATTGGTACCCATATCCTTGGGTATGTCATCATCTTTCTTACATGATTTATCTTGGCTTGACTGTATATCAATAGCATCTATTAATATATTCATATTTTTCAGCATATTGACAGTTGTAGTGTCAATAGCTATGTCCTGTTCATCGGTATCACCCTTAGTAGCATTGATGTCTTCATCTTTTTGAAGCTCTGATGCAGGGTCTTTTCTTGTTATGGTATCGACAATGTTTTTCTAACCATGAATCATCATTCATATCAACATCTAATTTACCCTTTATTGAAAGTTCCTCTTTGGTAACTTCTTCATCCTCCAAGTTAATGTGGATGGGGCTTTCGGGTACTTGATCATCTTTGCCATCCTTTGACCAATCTTCATCTATAACATCTATTTGTTTTTGGCCTGTGATCTGTATCTCTTCACTCTCCAACTCAACTATTGAGTTACCTATTTTGTTGATAGGTTCCTTTTCAGGACTGCTCTCTTCATCAGGATTTAGTATCTCACTCCATATTTTGTGAGTGTCTTTTTCCAGCTCTATAAGTTTCTCTTGAAGAAATTTGTAAGCTCTCATTTTTGGTGAGAATTTATTTGTATATTTCTCCATGACTTCATTGATTTCCTCTCTTGTTGATTTAGGAGGCATAAGAGAGACTAGTACTCTTTCTCTTATCCTCTTCTCCTCATGGAGTGCAAAAGTGAATTTAGAAGATATTTTATCTAATAGTTCTTGTGGAACATCTTGTGAAGTGAAGTGCAGTGGGACATAATAGTGTTTACACATCTTAGCAATAAGTGCATCTTCAATCTTACTTTGTTCTACTGTATCCCATTGTAACCATTTCCTAATTTTTGGATGTCTAACAGATGCAGCTTCAGAAATGTACTTACATAGGTCATCAATGTCCTCAGTGGGTGATGTTACCTTTTCTCTTTCCTTTGCAAGCTTGACAGTGTCAGGTTCATCCATTGCTGAATCTTCTAATTTTTGATCAGTCTGAACATATTTTCTCCTCTTTGAGGTTCCCTAGCTAGTTGTTTAGCCTTTTGAGGTGTAGGTTTCCTCTTGTACACCTTCCCTTTTACCATGGGAGAAAGAATTGCATCCTGTGCTGTTTGGCTCCTTGTTCTAGACTTCTTTGGTGGAGGAGGAGGTGGTGAATCAGACTTCTCTTCCTCTGATTCTTATTGCTCTGCTGTAGCACTGATGGGAAGCTGTTCCTCAGTGTCTTCCTTCTTACTTTGTTGTTCCTCCTTGCCTTTTTCTTCTTCTTCTCCATCAGAAGATATATTCAAGTTCTTTTTTAGATTCTTGACCATTCTTTTAGACTGCTTTACAACCTTCTTAACAACAAGATTTGATTTAATCTTTATTTTGGCTTCCTCATAGGTACCAAATCTCAGTGGTTTGTTGTCAACGGGTTCATTTAACAATGCCTGAATGCATTCCTTTGCTAATCCTATTTTGATTTCATAATCCAACTTTTCAAGCCATGATTTCCTTGGAACTACAGCTTGTATGTAAGTGAAATCTATATCAACCATAAAACATATCTCTTCTATGTATTCCTCTATCAGACTCTCAGGAATTCTAGTCCTAGCCTGTAGCATTCCCTTAATGGTTTTGAAATATTCATTCATTACATTATCAAAATATGTACCAAGTGATTCTATGAATTCACTTATCTGAATGGTAATCGGTCTACTAGTGTCCCATGTTACTTTTCCTATGGAAATAAAGTATTCTTCAAAGTAAAAGAATATACACATTATTAGGGAACCAAACTTACATGTGTTTGTCCTTGAAGACCTTATTGTGCACATGTTCTCCTTAAATTGATGTAATAGGATCTTTGCAAGATCCATTTTCTTCCCCGGTTTAATAATCTTGTACGCTGTGCTCATAGTAGTACTAGATATGCTGTCCATTCTTCTTGCTTGGAAGATTTTGTATCCAATGACACATGCTCCAAACTTTAGCTCTGCGTCAGTAATGGTGTTTACCTTCAGTGCCCTGTTATCAGATTTTGCAACTATTAGTTTTTCAACTTCTACCAGAGATGGGTGTTTGTGAGCCCGCAGCTTATCAGTTGTAGGATAACCAGTAACCGCATGTATAACATCCTTTGTTATAGGTTTTGGATTTTTTAGCCATAGAGACTTTTCATGAACTTTTCTAAGGATGATTTTAATCCATTCTGTCTTGAAAACCCTAGGAAAATGCAATGCATTTTTGAGTCCTTTTACTTCCAAGTGTTTATGCTCTTCTTTGAGCTTTCCAACATCATCACAAAGTGCCGCATAGGCGTTATCAAGGTCTACATTTCCTATCTCTGAGATCTTGCAGTGAATGTAGGACCTTCCGTCCTCTACTAGCAAAACCCTAGGTGGGATTTGGGAGAATGCTCCAGAATCGTCTGGTTGAGAAGCTATTTCAGGGTGTAGTTTATACTTAGGTTCAACACACACTCCTCTATTGACAAGTCTGAATGGTTTCTTCTTGTCATCCTTAATTTTCTCTACCCTAGAGGTCAATGCCATCGTATTTGTAATTTAGGGCTTTTCGTAAATCAAAACAGTGCTATCGGTGAGTGGATTAACTTACTGAATGTCTATGATTACCTTTGAATCTGAATGCTTAGTGATTGAATTCTACTGGGTCGCTTCTCAAATTACTCTTAAATCGCTCTGCTCTGCTCAAAAATCATGGGTGCAAAAATGAGCTTACCCATCCTTTTTGTGCCCTAAGTTGTCATAAATGCTTACCAACTCATCAGTTTATGAAGACTGATTTTGTCGGTAAAGACATTCATAACACCGTCGGTGTCTATGAAAAGCATCAGGGTTGCTAGCGGTTTTGGAGACGTCACCGATGCTCATCGGTGAGGTTGCAATGACAGCTTTTGTGATTCAGTATTCACTGATATCCGTCGATTTACACTTAGCTTGTGTAATGAATGATACATTCCTGTAAGTGACGCTAACTTTTTCTGTGTGTGTTCACCGATGCATATTGTGCCTAATAACCGATGGTTGCTTTTCAATAGTTTAGTACATAACAATGTAGTGCATCTTTATTCATGCTAATATTACAATATGAACTATGTATAATGGAACCGATGCATAGTAAAACTTGTCATAATGCAGTTCCATACTTGTGCAATCTAGTTAGATGTAGTGATGTCACCGGATCCAGTGGATGGGGTGTCACCATTTGCGTTGCTTGTTCCAACACCTTCAGTGTTTGTGGCTTTTACCCACATCTTGTTTCTCATTCTTTTGATATCATCAATGGTATTTCCATTGTGATGTGTATTTGTGTCTGTCAGTCGGTCTTTGCAATCTTTTATCACATGTCCAACCTTATGACAATGTAAACATGCCATACCTGGATTGGACCATCCTCTTGATCTTCTGGTCCACTTTCTCATACAGTTGGCAGTAATATGACCATACCTTCCACATGCTGTGCAATTTACCCATGTGTTATAGTCCCAAACATATGAGTTACCTACTCTTTCTGGTTTGTAGCTTTTATCATTCTCCTTTGGAGTCCATGCCTTGTTATTC
>MU225240.1:8557416-8588445 GCA_018584345.1 Thuja plicata
ATGGCTAGTGTTCTTTCATTTTCAGCTTTTCTTGCATCATTCATGACATCAATCATTTTTACCATTTGAGTTTCTTGACCAATTTGCAGCATCTTGATTTGATCTATCAGATGTAGATTGATCTCTTGCATATTTGTAATTTCTTCAACTGATGTGTCTGAAGCTTTTCTCAATGATGATTCTACTGTTTCAAAGTACTCTTGTATTTCCATTTCTTTGTAGTCTTTCTCATTCAGCCTGGTTTCCATAATCTTTCTTTCATCAAGAAGTTGTCTCAGCTTTATTTTCTCCTCCTTATACTACTCATAGTTTATTTGCATTTGTAACTGCTCATTCTCAATAGTCATGTCTAGTCTGAACTTGTCCATTGCTCTGATCTTTGCTCTCAAGTCTTTAAGCTTTTAAAGAGAGAGACTTAGCTCTGATACCAATTTTTGGAATTATATTTAGATGATGTACTAAGAGGGGAGGGGTGAATCAGTACCTCTAAAACTTTTCTTGGTTAGCCCATTAACCCTTAGTCAATAGTTTGTAATTTATCTTATCTAATTGTTCATCTTTCTTTATGCATATGTAATCATATCATACATTGTTTTTAGTATGTAACCATAACAAAAACATTAAGGTAAATAGATAACACATGACACAAGATATGATATCACAGAAAACTCCTGTTAAGGAATTAAAAACTGCGGTGGGGATTGTTACCCACAAAAATTCACTATCTGCAGATAAGAAGGGGCCAGTTAAGGCTTACAATTGGTCACTTCTAATGACCTACCCTATTAGGAGTATTACAGTGGAGACCTATTAAGATCTACTTCGTTTGAAGCTTTAGCAACACTGTTAAGTGTGCACTCTATTAAGAGATTTGGAAAGAACGGTTAAGTCCACCTTCTACAAAAGGATTTTAGAAGTGATGCGCTTGTTAGAATGCAACTACATAAGTCTTTGATCTGATGATAAATGCAATATTCAATTGCTGATAACATATCCTATAAAGCTCCATACATATAAGTAATCATCCTTCCATGATTGAATAATACATTTTTATGCTCGTCGGTAGCCTCTGTGTGTTCTTGACAACTGATATATTCTGTTTCTATCCTTTGCATGAATTCTGCCTTCTACTCCTTAGATGCTCTTCATGGCTATCAATAATAATAATTCATGTACTCACAATTGAGTATGAACATCTATTTATACTAATTTAGATTCAATTCTTGATTCATGCATCGCAAGTTAACTCTAGATCCAAGGTTTACAACTTGACCTTGATCTTTAGTTAGATATGCTTTAGATCTGTTAGGATGCTTTAAAGCATTTACATAAAGCTTGCATGACCATCAAATTATTATTTAAAACAAAATAAAACTCTATAAATAGAATTACATTGCTTTATCCATCGTGAAAAATTAGATCCACAATTCGTGGGTTCTTTATCTGTCTGTCGGTTCTGATGGTCGGTTTTCTTGGTCGTCAGTGTTCCTTTCTTGAACTTGTCATTGAGTATGAATTTTTTGTTCCTTTCGGGTTAGTTTTGAAAATTGTGTCACCGGTGATGCTTGACACTTTTGTACTTAGAATTTTTCATGACCTTTGTGTTCTGTCGGGTATGCTTGCTGTTCGCCGGTAATGCTTTAGTCTGCCGGTGATCTCTGTCAATGTTTTTCACTAAGTGTACTAATGGAAAAATAATGTCATCAATCTATTGTATACATCACTTCAAATGCATCATTAGATCACACACAAAGAGATAAGCCTCTAAATACCCACTATCTCTATATCAAATCCAAAATAATCTTCACACTGGATCAACTTATGTCAACAATCAATTTTGGCCACATGATCATCCAACCAATCCATGCCTAAAATAAAATCATAGGATCCCAAAGGAATAACACGTAGATCAACAATAGTCACAAAATTACCAAGGCACAAAATACAATCATGGATAAAAGAATATACAAACACTTTGGCTCCAGAAGCCAACTCAACTTGTCACCTATTATCTTTCTTTGCCACTACCAACCTGCAACACTCTACTAGGGAGGGTGAAATAAATGAATATGTAGCACTGGAATCAAATAAAACATAAATAGAAACATCACTACACAAACTTGATGTATCAACCATGGTGCTTTTATGCTCTTCTTGACGGTGATCAAAAACTGAAAATACCCAGTGAGACTTGCCTGTATCACCTACTGCGGGCTTAGAAGTACCCTAACACTAACTAGATGCATGAACTAACCTCTATAAAAAATTAAATACAATATGTCAAAGCTTCCCATAGGAAAAATCCTTTCTAGTGGTGCATTTGACTGCTGAACACTATCTCCATTAAAACTGGGTCTAACACTCTGAGCCGGTTGATTACTCTACTGATGTTTTCTATGAAGCCAATTGGTATCCTTCATTGGACCTCTCCCATGAGTGAGCTATGATTTTCTACCTTTATGATCTTGAATTTTCTTCTTCTTAAATTTCTGTCCACCTTTAGAGGATGAAGAGTAAAATCTAGAGTAACATGCACTCTGAGACTGAGCACCTTGAGCACCTATAGCTGAAAAGGGAACCATACCAGACTGAGCACCTAAACGTCCACCAAAATCCAAACATAGCTTCTCCTCGGTTAAAAGAGCCTTCTATACTACATCCTTAACTGTCTTAGGATAAAAAAGATGAACATCCTTGATGATACGGGCATTGAGACCCCTCACAAAATGCTGAAATAACATTGCCTCATCATTCTGAAAACTTGATTATGGATTCAAATCCATGAAGTGATGCTCATATTGATCCACAATCATATTATTCTAATCCAAAGCATGGAAATCATCTGCTTTCCTCTTCCTCTAGTGATCATACAAGAAGCGAGCTTGAAACCTCTTAAAAAACAACTCCCATGACATCATGGATTTGTCCAAATGTAATTTATGCTCCTCTAACCTCCACCAAGTCAATGCAAAATCCCATAAATGCATGATAAAACACCTATTTTTGGTATTATTTCCATATGGGTGTATCGTGAAGCATCTTCCCAAGTCAATCAACCATGTCTCAGCTACAGATCCGCTACTCTTATAATTAAACATGGGAGGAGGTGCTCTAAGAAAATATCTCATGTGTCTAGCTAATATAACGTCCTTGTCTACATCTGGATTACTCCTTGGAGGGCTCCAAGATCTCTTTCACTCCTCAACATAAGAAAGATGATACTCCCCTTGTTGACCTCTATCCTCTCTATTCAGTTTTTTATCCAACCAATTAAGGATCTCCTACAACAAATGACACATCTGTGCATCCTCTGAATCACCCTACTAGCTCCTGTTCTGCTCTAATCTCCTCCCCTCACTATTCTCATCATGTTGTTGCCCCTCATGTGAATTTTCATGAAGAGAACTCAGTGAAGAGATGCAATGACTGTCCTCATCCCAATTCCGACCTTGGCCTCAACATGTACCTCAACCTCTACCATGCCTCTACTGCAACCTTTACCTATAGAAGGCATACTACATAAACCAACCTTACTTAACATACAAAATTAAATGAAGAATGCACAAAAAAACATCAAATGGGCACATTGAGTTCCCAGTGTAGAACTCAAGCGCAGATACTAGATGTAACTCCCCCACTAGGGAACCCAAGAGGTTAACATAAAATAATTAAAATTCATGAACACACACACACACACACACACACACACACACACACACACAAAATTCAAATATAACTTTATATTAACAAAAAGATATTACAATAACAACATAACATCCTCTTAGGTTCCCCGATGTCGCTACTAGAAACACATAATAAATAGCACAACATAATCATAAAATAGAAAATGTAATATCGATAATTCAATATTCATTATAAATCCATTAAGAGTCTAATTCAGTACATAATGATAATACATAATTACATGATCCATCCAATGATACATTTCAATGATGTGCAGTGCATAATCATAACATGATATTCAAATGGCCTAAGTTGACAATGTCAAATAAACGCTTTTGCATAATATAATACAATATTACAACATTGATCATGAATCAAGAAGCTGACATAAAGATACATAGAAGAATCCAGTATGCCACATAAATCATCCAAGAGCTATGGACCATAATCATGAACCTTGGTGGAAAATGTTAACCAATCAACCACATGGAACCTTTTGGCCCACTCCCTTGAGCTAGGAGATAGAATTCAGACACACACACACCACACTCACAAACAAGCATAGATAAACACATGAAACTAAAAAGAAAACATAGAGAAACCCAAGAAATCCAAAGGAAAAACATCATATATATACACATAGGTAATCACAAGGAAACATCCTATTCTAGAGGTGAATCTAAAAAGATCACCAAAGGGAATCCTAGGAAACATGCTAAAGGGTGTCATCACATAGATCCCTCTCCCAAGTTACCCTAGTAATCTCTTTGGGCTCCAACCCCCATATGGAACTCACATGGAACTGACAACCTTTCATGAGGACAAGTGACTTCTTACAAGACAAGTTGCAATAGAAATGACAAATCTGCTAAGTGTGGAGGGTTGAAAAGATATGTGATGAGAAGGATAGGCGTATGAAAGCCATCATGGAAAGTGTACACAACAAGTCACAAATTTTAAGAAAATAGAAGCTCTTGAAGGGCTCATGCTTCTTCCTAGGTAAGGACTTAACTATCAGGTAGTTGGAAGAGAGAAGGGAGGAAGAGGAAAATATAAGAGTAGCAAGAGATGAATAAAAAATGGTATGGTTTCACAATGGTTAAGAAATGATTTCCAATTCAAGATGTCAAGGTAAGGTAGGGAAACAAGTTGGTAGTAAGAAAAAGTAGAATATTCTATAATAAGAAGCAAAATAAAAAGGACAATAAAGACAAATAGTGGTAAAGACTCATCTTTGAGTCTTAAGTTCCAAATAAATAACAACCAAAGGCTACCCAAGTTTTCCTTAAGCTTATTTTTTTGGAATTTTCAAGGTTTTTATTAGAGTCAAGGACTTTGGCTAAGTCCTATTACAAATGGTAGAGACATAATTTGTCTCATGGAAATACATGTGCGTGAAGGGAGAAAGACTCCTATGTTTGAAGGTTATATGTACATCAAGAATTTTCTCCAACAATAGATATCACCGCTCTCTTTGTGTAGTGGCCGATGTGTGTGCAAGAAGATATATTTTATCTATATTAATTTACACCAAATTTGTTCTTTAATTAACACCAAATTCATGCATATTACCTGTTCTTATTTTTCTTATTTTTTTTATTAATGCAAACAAGACTTCTAAGCCATGTTGCTTTAGCTTTACTCTAATTGTGTTATATATAGTTTTTAAAATAAACCATGTATAGCTCACATAACCAAAGTTTACTATAATTAGCTTTAATTTTGTTTAGTTTTAAATTAAAGTACGTATTTTAGAAAGCACTTAAAACGTTCACTTTTTCTTTATAAGTAGTACTAGTACTTGTAAAATGAATTAATCAATTCTTTTGCACCAATCAAAATGATTATTATTTTTGTTTTCAAAAAAATCTTGATTTTTACAAAGTTGAGATCCATATTTTTTTAACTTAATATATTTTAGAAATTATTTATGATTGTTTTAATTTTTTGATGTTATAGAAATATTTTTTTTAGAAATTTCCTGGGACCTCTTTATATTTACAGAAGAAATGTCTATTTTGAATAATTTTAATTATTTTATAGGAATTTGATTTGCACTATTTAAATTAAATGAAATTAAATTTTCAATTAAAAATTAAACTATTTTATAAGCACCACACAAAAATATTCTATTTTAAAAAATAAATTCAATTATTGTATGCATTCTTTATCAGTATAATTTAATATTTGTTTTTGATCAGTAATGAGTAGCCGTATTAAAGATTGTCGAACAATCCAGTCATTCAAATTCACCAACACCTATGAGAACAATGACCCAACTTGGATTTGAACCTTGATGGCAGCCTCACCAACGAAGTATTTTGACTACTGCTCTAAATGGGTCACCCCCATTATAATTTAATATTAGTTATTTGTTTGATATCATTCTATTTCTTAATATTTTTGAAAATCATAATTTTCTTTTTTATCATTTAATATATACAAAATAATATATTAACTTTTAATCATAAATTTAAATATTTTTCATTTAGTCATTAAAACTGAAGACATTATTTTACCATTAGTATATGCAAAGGGAAAACAGTTCTTTGAACCATCGGTAACACTACACCAAAAGACAGGCTTACAGTTTAAACCGAAAGTGATAAGTTCAAGAAAAACTCGACAGAGAAGGATCACCGACAGTGTAAACCAAAAAGTGCAAACCAAAAATGATGATAGAGGAAACCGATAGAGGAACCCGATAGAGCAAGGGAACTCGATAGACAGTTCACAAAGGGAACACCGAAAGATTTTCATGAGCAACCTGAGCATCATACACTGAAAGTTAGTTAAATCCTGAGAAATGTGGATCTGACTTCCACGTCAGATAAAATGGTAATGTTTTATATTTAGAGTTTAGATTTGATTTAAAACCATTTCTTAGGGACAAGAAAGATAATTTTAATTTTTTAAATCAGTCTAACTGATTGAAAACATGCAAACTAGGAGATCAAGGTCAAGTTGTAAACCTTCGATCATAGAGTTATCTTTGTAATATGTGAAACTAAATTAGGTCAATCTATTGTATAAATAGATGTGTAATCATTAATGTCAGATGGATGTGAGGATGATAGTAGCCAAGAAGCACATCTATGGATTAGATTGAGAGTTTCAAGGAGCAGAACAAAAAAAGATGAATTTGGTTATCAAGAACCAAGAATCAAGGCTACCGAGCAACAAAGGTATTAATCAATCACATTAGGTGTTGCTAAATCTCTTAACATAGTAGACCTTAACCAGTCTCCACATAATACTCCTAACAGGGTAGATCATCAGAAGTGATCAAAATTGTAAGCCTTAACCAACCCCTTCCAATCTCCAGATAGTGATGTTTTTGTGGGTGCCATCCCCACCGTAGTTTTTACCTTCTAACAGGGGTTTTCTACGTTACCATATCTTGTGTTATGTGTCATTACATTTCATGAATACTTCTATAAATATTTACATGTTTTTTAAGTTTATGAATTGATATAACTGACACAAAGATAAGATAGAACAGATGGTTGGTAATACAATGGATTACTAAATGGATTAAGGTTAAAGAGATAAAAATTTTAGAGGTACTGATTCACCCCTCCCCACTCAGTACACACTTCCCATTATTTCCAACAATTGGTATCAGAGCTAGATCTCTTAATTGGAAATGTTTAAAGACTTAAGAGAAAATATCATACAATGGATAAGTACAAGGTTGACAAGGGTATTGAGAATCATAAATTAGAGATACAGATCTTCTATGAACAATATAAAGAAGCTAGAATAAAGATGAGAATTGCTGGATGAAAGAAATATTATGAAATCTCACTATAATGAAACAGACTACCATGAGGAAGAGATACTTGATCTATTTGAGTCTTCAGGATCTACAACTAGAAAAACATCTGACATATCCGAAGAAAGCATCGCAAGTCTGAATGAAATCTATCAACATCTGGATCGACAAGTAAAATCTCTGCAAATCGGTCAAGAGACACAAATGGTAAGAAGGATTGATGTCATGAACAATGCTAGACAAGATGAGAAAGAAAGAACACTAGCTATTGATGACAGGAGGAATATTATTGAAAAACTACAAGAGAAAGAGTCAAAAATACAAAGACTTATAGAAAATCATCATGAGATCACCAATTAGATTATTATTATGAGTCAAGAGGAAAACATAATGAACATAGAACTCATTGAAAGAATAGAAGCTATCGGTGAGCTAAGAGAAGAAAATGAAAAGCTGAAACATGAAGTAAGAACTCAACAACAACATAATGACATGATCAAGAGAGCTCAAGAAAGCACCAAAAGGATGATGATTTTTTGGATGGACAAAGAAGAGTCAACAACAATACTGGACTAGGGTATACAAAAAATGAAGAATCACCAAACCAAGCTGATCCAAAGGATGTGTATGCAAATCCAAGACCAAGAAAGCAGTCATGCAATCACTGTGGAAAATCGGGCCACACATCAAATGTCTGCAAGAGAAAAATAAAAGGTATTCCTAAATCCACACCTTCATTGATAGGAATTTGTTATAAATGTAACAAGAAAGGACCTAAAGCATATGAATGTAAATCTGAGGTAAAACAACCAAAGAAGGAAACCTACATGGAAAAATACTGTCCTACTTGCAAAATGGATGGACACACATATCTTGAATGCAAGAAGAATAAAATGCAAGCATGGAAGCCTAAAGAAAATGAAACTGATTATCAACTGAACAGAGTCGGTAACTCATATGTTTGGGATTAAAAAAATGGGAAAACTGCACAACATGTGGAAGATTTGGACACATAGTTGCAAACTGCAGAAGACAATGGATGAGAAAGTCTAGGAGCTAGACTAACCCTTGAATGACATGTCTACACTGTCATAAAGTTGGTCATCTGAGAAAAGACTACAGAGATCGAGTGACAGAGACCATCACCTTTGCCAATGGAAACACCATTGAAGACATCAGGAAGATGAGAAACAAAATGTGGAGGAAAGATACAAAAGATGATGAAGCTAGACCGAGCAATGAAAATGGTGACACCTTATCCAATGGATCTGGTGAAATCACCACCCCCACCTAAGAAGAACAAGTAATTATGGAATTACATTATACCAAGTTATATTTTGCATCAATTCCATTATACATTGATGAAATGCCAAACTTGAATGATTAAAGATGCACTATGGTATTACTTGTTATAATTCTATGAATTCAATCTCATCGGTCAATGCTTACCAAAAATAATTGTTGTACGTACAAAGCTAAGTTGCCTATACTTACTGAGAATTATTGGTCACCATATAAAATATAAGTTGCAAGAGGAAAACCAAGATCTGTTGGTAATCTTGTAAAAAGACATGTTGTCTTTGCCATACACCGAGATCCATCAGTAAATAGTCAAATGAGTTGACACCTGTCTCGAGCATCATGTTCTCGCTGAGAATGAAGTGTGTGTGCTACCTGATGACTTTTTCTTCAAACACTAATAAGTGGGTGAGCATTTATGACATGAATTAGGGCAAAAGTCTATAACGAGTCTACGAAAGAGCAAAGAAGCAGAGAAAAACCAAAGAATGAAGCGACCAGATTACTGAGTGACTCCAGCCATGTTCACATCACTCAGAAAGATTCCTATCAATCATAGAGGGTTGAAGTAAGTAACAACATTCACCAAGAACTCTATTTTTGTTTACGGGAAAAAGCCCTAAATTCTGAAATGATGACATCAACTTCAAGAACCTCCAAGATCAAGAATGCAAAGAATGAAAAGTGAATCTAATAAAGAATACCACCTATGAAGAACCTCCTTACAAGATCTATCCCAAGGTTTCTTCACAACCTACCAATGCTGGTGCATTCTCTAGTATACTAGCTAGGGTTTTGCTTGTTGAAGATGTCAGAGTGTATATACACTGCAAGATTGCAGAAATAGGAGACCTGGAAGTTGAGAAAGCTTTAAAAAAGATTTGCAATGATGATGAAACTATCAAAGAAGAACATAATCACATTGAAGTAAAAGGGATAACATATGCCCTATTATTCCCAAAGGAATTCAAGACTAAGTGGATTCGGTTAGTACTAAGCATAATACATGACCGAAAATATGGCTGGATGATCCAAAACCGATAACTAGAGATGTTATACATGCTATTATTAGTTATCCCATAACTGATAAAGTAAAGGCATTAAAGTACGCTCCTAAAGCTGACATTGAAAAGAACACATGAGCAGCATGGGATGGAAGAGGATTAAAGGTATCCACCATCAATGATGTTGAAATGAAATTTGGAGCATGTGTCTTAGGATACAAGTTCTTTCAGGATAGCAGGATGAACAATATTGCATCTGGAGAAATGGATACAACATACAAAATTGTCAAGAAGGGAGTGCAGTTGGATCTGTTAGAACTTCTGCTAAGACAATTAGATGAGAACATGAAGACAATAAGGGTTGAAAAGTCTAACTCATGTAAGTTTGGTTCACTCATTATGTGCATATTTTTCTATTTTCAATAATCCTTCCCATCTATTGGCAATGTCAAATGGGACACTACCTGACCAATGACCACACAGATTAGTTAGTTCATTAAATCACTAGGAGAAAACTTTGAATCAGTCATGAATGAATACTTTGCTGGATTCAAAGAAAGAATGCAGAAAAGAATGAGGATTCTAGAGAAATTAGTACACAATAACAAGACTAAAATTTATTTTATGGTGGACACTGATTACACCTAAATCAAGCCATCTATACCGAGAACACCATGCCTGGAACCACTTGACTATGAGGTTAACATAGATCAAGCATCAAATGCTATTGAGGCATTGATAAATGAACCATTGGATAAATCAAAACCTAAGTTTGGAACTTATGAGGAAGCAAAAGAAAGGATAAAAAATAGCTTAGTTGTGAAAATATTGATAGGAAGAAAGATAAAATGGTTAAGACTTTGAAGAAAAAGCTATCGGTGAATTAAGAGGAAACATGATAGACATAAGAAACTGAGGGTCAGTCGCCCGTCGATGAAGCTGAGAAGGAGAGTGAATCATAATCCATAGAGTCTGATACACCACCTCCACCGCCAGCTAAGAAACCAAGGACTAATGCTTCAGCTAGACCAGGAGTCAGACAAAAAAGGATGCAAGTCCTTCACCAATCAAGAAAGGTCAAGTGAGGACCTATAAAAGAAATTCTTAAATAGGGAAAAGGGGACCAACAAAAAGAAGAAAGTTCCTCAGGACTAAGGAAGACATAGAAGACATAGAGAAGGATGAACAGTCTATACAAGCTGATAAGAACAAACATCCTGACACAATTGATGAGGTATGTGAATCTATCATCAAGAGGGGTACAGTAAATGATTGCAAAATTAAAAACTGGTTAACTATGGACACCGAGGACTAGAATAAGATAGAAGAGGCAATTATCACAATGATGTGTGTATTCAAATATGTTCCAATATAATTTGTAGATAAGATGCCAAAAGAGCTTATAGATATATTTTCGGCAAGATGGACATTTGCATTACATTCTGAGAAACAGATAAGGGAAAGAGCCCTAGTTTCTGTCATGCCACCCGAGTCTAAAATGGAGGATATTGAAGAAATGATGTAGAAACACTCCAAAAGTTTCTCACCAAAGTTAAGAGATTACCAAGTGCTTCAAGGACATCTAATTGAGATAGACAAGAAGAGTGAGGATGAATGGAGAAAGATACTTGATATACCCAAAAAGGACACAAGTCCCGAGCCACAAATAACTCTTACCGACAAGTAACAAAATAAAGATGATCAGGATAAACAGAGCCCCAAACATATTCTTATTACTGATGAGGATGTTAATAATGAATCATTGAACACAAAAAGGGATATGGACATTGCAGATGAAATGTGGCCCGATAATACTATCATTGATATTACCAGAGCACATCTTGCAGATGAGGTACAAAAATATGAAGATGTCACTATTGTCCAAGACCAAATTGACGAATAGGACACTACTACAAATTTTACACAGGTAGACATACTAGGAAAAATCCAATTATTGATAGAAGCTATCAATATAATCTCAAAAAAGGAGAAGTCACCTGAAAAGGAAATAAGCATTCTTGAGGATGTAGGGGAAGAAGAAAAGATAGATTCAACTAAAAAATAGATAGTCATCAGTGGAGAACAAAATGTTACCAATGTAGATCACACACAAATAGATGGAGATCACACCAAAAAGGATGCATAAATGAAAGATACATATGAAGTGTAAAAAGAGAAAGGTGAACAAGATAAGGCAGTTGATACCACTCCTAAGGAAACTGAAGGAGATGACGTAGATACACCAAAGGTTGATGAGGAGACATCCACACACAACCAAAAGGCAAACCCCAAGCAGTAGGAAAAGGGTACAACACCACCGAAGCCTTCCTCTAGCACATCAGACCAAGCATAAAAACTTGCTATGGTACTGCATACAGGTGCATCTCACAAAAAGAAGAAGAAAACCAAGAAGATAAAGTTAGAAGTAACACTTGACGAAATCATTGAGATACCTAAGTGTGATCCAACTAATTTGGATTATGAATCTCTCCAAGAATATGGAGAAATTTGTCAAAGAAAAGCTTTATAAGAAAAGATTAGAAAAGAACACAGGGACTCTCTAGTGCTGGAAAATACAAGAAATATCTTACACCAGATAGTTCCTGACATTGATGTTGATCAAAATGCCCCCATTCTGTATCAACTTTCCATTCTAACTGAAGCCATCACAACTCAAAATGTGGATGCAGAAAAATCCATTGAAGAATGAGCAGAGAAAAAATATCAGTAAAAATTAAATGAAAAGATTAGCCAAGAAGTGGTAGAAAATAAGGTAAACCTTTTTGAATTAGAAAATGAATTAGACGCTATCATTTTAGAAGCATTAGTATTAATTCAAAAGTTGTGCACCTTAGAGAAGTTTACTAAGGAAATTAGTGATAAGATAACAAAGATAGATTCTGATCTAAATGCAAGTGCACAAGGTCTAACCACAAATGACAATGCAATCAAACTGCATTATGAAAAGATTATAGAAATCAAAAGGTTGAGACAAGAAATTTGGGAAGCAAAATCACAGTTTAGAGATGAGGTTACCGAGTTGCAGGCTCAACTATTGTCGAACCTTACACTTCTGCAACAACACACGACTTTGGAAAGACAACTAATTGCCACCCCTGAGATGTGTGTAGCAGACAACATCTATGATATGCATGCCATAATTACACTAGAGCACATGGTTCTTGAGCACCTAAATGAGAAACGAGAGAAAATGATGGATAATATGAAGACTTCTCATTCCCATATTTTTGATAAGTTGTAAATATACACCTTTGCCCTTACTATCAAAAAAGGGGGAAAATGATATGTATAATACATATAGAGAAAAAAGGGGGAAAATAATGATATGTATAGTACAAAAGGGAAAAATGATATGAAGATAAGGTAAAAAGGGAGTATAGTAAAAAAAGAGAGACAAGTATACATGTATATACATATACTATACCAGCATATACAAGGTAAACATATGGTGTACATACTACATAGTTTAGTATTATGCACATATCAGTTTTTGATACTAATGTAAAAGGGGGAGATTGAAGACATTATTTTTCCATTATTTTATGCAAAGGGAAAACAATTCTTTGAACCAACAGTAACACTACACCAAAAGACATGCTTACAGTTCAAACCAAAAGTGATAAGTTCAAGAAAAACCGGAGTGAGAAGGATCACCGACAGTGTAAATTGAAAAGTGAAAACCAAAAATGCTGATAGAGGAAACTGACAGAGGAACCCAATAGAGAAAAAATAGTTCACAAAAGGAATACCAAAAGAATTTCATGAGCAACCCGAGCATCAGATGCTGAAAGTTAGTTAAATCCTCATAAATGTGGATATGACTTCCACGTCAGATAAAATGGTTATGTTTTATATTTAGAGTTTAGATTTGATTTAAAACCATTTCTTGAGGGACAAGCAAGATAATTTTAATTGTTTTAATCAGTCTAATTGATTGAAAAAATGCAAACTAGGAGATCAAGGTCAAGTTTTAAACCTTTGATCATAGAGTTATCTTTGTAATACATGAAACTGAATTAGATCAATCTATTGTATAAATAGATGTGTAATCATTCATTTCAGATGAATGTGATAATGACAGTAGCCAAGAAGCACATCTATGGATCATACTAAGAGTTTCAATAAGCAGAACAACAAAATATGAATTTAGTTACCAAGAACCAAGAATCAAGGCTACCGAGAAACAAAGGTATTAATCAATCACATTAGGCGATACTTTGTACATGTGATTTTAATGGATTTGTAATCAGAAATTGAAGATTGCATACACTCAGGTCATTAAGTATTTTTGTCTACATTCTAACAAGTGTAGAAAATAGGAGAAATCCTTTCAAGAAAGGTGGATTTAACAATCCTTTGTAAATCTCTTAACCAAGTGCACACTAAATAGTGTTTCTAAAGATCTTAACAGAGTAGACCTTAACAAGTCTCCACATAATACTCCTCACAGGGTAGATCATTAGAAGTGATCAAAATTGTAAGCCTTAACTGACCCCTTACAATCTGGAGATAGTGAAGTTTTTGTGGGCATCATCCCCACTGTAGTTATTACCTTCTAACAGGGGTTTTCTACATTACCATATCTTGTGTTATGTGTAATTATATTTCATGAATGCTTCTATGAATGTTTACATGTTTGTTAATTTTATGAATGGATATAACTTACACAAAGATAGGATAGAATAGATGGTTGGTAATACAATGGATTACTAAATGGATTAAGGTTAAAGAGATAAGATTTTTAGAGGTACTGATTCATCCCTCCCCTCTCAGTACATACTTCCCATTATTTCCAACATAAAACATGTGATTTTTTATTCTTATGTTTATATTATGCAATTTCATAATTATTATAGTTATTTTATTATGATTCGTTGTAATTAATATTACATAAATATAATTAAAATAATAGAATCTTAATAATAATAAACCTTTTATTGTTACATGGGAGCACGAGGGATGATGAAATATAACTGATTGTATGTTTGAAGTCATTGAGTTGATGATCAACCAAGTTACTAATGTGATGATAGACATTAATCAATTAATGTATTGCCATTGACGTCAACTGGTTTTGATTATCATCATGGTTACAAACATCTATTATGGATTAAAGACTTGGAACAAACAAAGTTTATGTGGTTGGTAACTAAAAATTTATGTATACACCGAGTTGGAATAGTGGACACCGATAAAATAAAGTGTATATTGAGCATAGTGTTAACCGAGCTAGGTATCACCGACGCATCACAATATTGACTGAGTAAATAAATTGAAGGCTGACTAAGATGATGAGTTGGCAAATTGTTTATGATTTTGAGGTAATTGATAATGTTTTTTATGTTGATCAAATGGCTATGACAATTCAAGATGATTAGACAAAGGAGATTGAAATGTGTTTTGACACAACTATCGAGGAAGGTTGAAGTGAAAAAATTAACAATGGAGATTAAGTGGAAAAATCTAAGGATGGAGATTAAATGACTTATTATGTCTATTTAAAGAGATAAGAGATTCATTATGAATGGCGCGCACACATGCATATTGCTAAAGAGATTAAATTTATGCATGATTGATCAAACTAGTTGAAGACAAAACCGAGCATTTCTGTAGACATCACTAAGCAATAGAGAAAGAACATTACCGAGAAGAACAGAGTATGAAAAGACAAAGGGATTGAAGTGAACATTAATGAGGTATTATTGTGCTTAGCATAGATCTAAAAATCCGCAAACAAATTTGTATTTGAATCAGATCATCATTACTGTATCACTTTAACCATTGGTACAAATAAATCTCTTAAGTGAGTGGGACTTAACAATCTTTTTCTTTTTATGACATTCAATGAATGTGGATTGTTTTCTTGTTGAACCCATAGTGAATGATTGGTCAAGGGAGAATTGTTAGTGATAAATCCTCTAACCATGTCACACCTAATAATGTGCATTGTAACCTTTAACATGGTTGACTCTTAACCAAGATCACTTCAGAAGAGTGAATTATTTTGGGTTATTGGTCCCAGGTGGTTTTTCCCTTAGCAGGGTTTCCACATTAAAAATATATGTGTTAATGTGTATGGATGTGTTGGATTGTTATTTTTATTTACACATTACTTTAATTGCAATGACCGATAATCACAGTATTTGTTTTACTGCTACTTGGTAAATAGTTTATATTTCACTAAGTTGATTTATTTGTTTAAAATTTTTGTTATATACATTTGGGAGTATTTGGGACTCTAGGATAAATGGAACTAACTGATTCACCCCCCCCTCTTATTTATCTAGCAATTGGTATTAGAGCATACAGTGCTTAGAAGGAAAGTTTTGAAGGAATTAAGCTAAAGATCACAAGATGTAGAAGAAAGATGTGCCTAAGATAAACATGGACAACTTCTCAACATGGAAGAGCAGAATGAAACTATATCTTCCAGGGATTGGAAATAATATAACATAATACTTGGATAGTGAGTTCACCTTACCTATTGGACCTTTTACTGTTGATCAGTTGAGAGAAAGACATGAACACAATACTATGATGATAGAACTTTCTTCTTCACTATTTGATGCTAAATTTGAAGATGTCAAGACATGTACATTGGCCAAGTAGATGTGGGACACACTTACACTTGTTCATGGAGGAGATGAAAATGTGTAAAGAGCCAAAGCTGCAAGTCTTAGAGGAAAATTTGATGGCATGAGAATTAAACAAGGAGAAAACATATCATAGTATGGTAATCGAATCAAGGAGGTTGTGAATGCTATTCATGGAGAAGGTGGAGTTATTGATGAAGACACTATTGTAAGTAAGATTATCAGAACTTTATTACCTATTTATTCTATTAGAGTCTCTGCAATACATTAAATGAGATATGCACCTGGAAATAATATTACAATTTATAGTCTAGTCGATAGACTAATTTAATTTGAGCTGAACAATTTTGACAACAATGTTGTTCCTACTGTTGAATCTGCATTTATGTCGTCTCTAAAAATTAGTAAATATGGTAACAAACATATGATAAGAAATTATAGTGATAGTGACAGTGATGAGAGAACTTGATGAACTTGAAGCATTAATGGATAGAAGATTTCACAAAGGTAAAGGAAGATATAAAGGTAAACTACCTTTTGTATGCTTTAATTTTAAACAAATTGGACACTTTGCTGCCAGATGCCCTAACAAGAAAAGTGATGAAAGAAACGATGAAAGATCTAATGATAGAAAGGATGATCAAGAATATAGAAGCAACTAAAAGTATGATAGAAGGAGTAACTGAGATTACAAAGACAAAGGCAAGACAACATTTTACCTTGTTGAAGATTAAGATAAAGACACTGACACCGACACTGATGAAGATACTGAGACAGTGTTTGTAGCTTAGAAAGAAGATTCAGAAGAAGATGAAAGGTATGTTGAAATAAAAATTATTTCTAAAGATAGTAAGAATGATATTTGGGTTATTGATAGTGGGTGTACTCATCATACGACTGGAGATAAAGAAAAATTTGAATTTCTTGAGCATTATAATGGTGGATTTATTAGAATGGGAAATGATACACCTTGTCTAGTGAAAGGAAAAGGGACTATATTGCTAAACAATAAGATCAAATGTGAGAATGCATATTGGGTGAAAGGACTTAATTATAATATGTTGAGTGTTTCATAGTTAAATAACACAGGTCACCGAGTTGCATTTGAGAACAAAAAAGCTAAAATCTATGATGAAACAAGAAAGTTGGTTGACATTGGAGAATAATCAAAAGGTAATCTATTCTATCTTGACACTGCTGAACTTTCTTGTTTGATGACTAGAAATTTAGATGTGTGGTTGTGAAATAAGAGGTTATGTCATGTAAATTTTGACAACATGGTTAAGATCAGTAAGAAAAGGCAAGTAAGAGGCTTATCGAGCATATCTAAACCTGACCATGTCATGTGCAAAAATTGTTAAATGGGAAAATGTCAAAATCTAGTTTTAAGAGAAAAAAAACTTCATCTAATGCTATTTTGGAACTGGTTCATACCAACCTATGTGGACCTATGAGAACACAGATTTATTATGGTGTTAGATACTTTATTTTATCTGTTGATGACTATTCTAGAATGATGACTGTCATGTTCTTAAAAGATAAATCTGAAGCATTTAAGATGTTCAAATGGTAAAAAGCTAAAGTGGAGAAAGAAAGTGGTAAAGAAATGAAATGGTTAAGATCATATAGAGGAGGATAATTTATTTCTAATGATTTCACTAACTTTTGTAATGAGCATGAATTAAGAGATAGGTTTCTGCATCGAGGACACCACAGCAGAATGAGATTGCTAAAAGGAGAAATAAATCCATTGTGGATTGTGCTAGAACATTGATGATAAAAAAGAGTGTTACATAGGTATACTATGGTGGAAAGTGATCCTTTTTGATGATATGAATCACTTTTTGGTTGTCATTTATGGCAACACATGTGGCATATTGATCAATTTATTTAAAGATAAGTTTTGATGATTCAGTTATGGAATCAACTAAGTACAAAAGAAAAAATACAAAGGTATTTTGGGTATCAAATATTGAGATCAATGAGTTATGGAAAGTGAGATTAGAAGGAGATATTATGGAGTATGTATGACCTACATATAAGATTTATTTGATTTTGGTGACAATTACAGAGAGTTACAGAGAATTGAAGACATGCGACAACAATAAAACAATGATATAGAGCAGTTGAACTAAAGTGATGATTGGGGAGTATGACGTGGACTCTTGGAGAGAAAATTTGGATTATGGTTGTGGATAATCTATATTTTGATTATGTAAGAGCCCTGACTATTTATTTGATATTTGCATTATTAATTGTATTTTGTTTTGAGAGCTGACTATGTAATATTTAGTTAAGAGAGCTGACTTGGTGATAAGAAAGATATATATGAAATTTTTTTGTAGAGAGAAGATATGAATTGATTTACTAGATGGAATAAAATATATGTACAAATGGAAGAGCAGAGGATGACAAAGATCATTGTAGAACTATGACTAGAACTATCTAAGCATTGAAGATGCTTATTTTGTCCATTACTGAGAACACTTTGTAACAAAAGTATTATTGTAAGAGTTGTAAGCTCAGTTGGCCCCTAACAGAGTGTTTTATACCTTTAACAGGGTTGTATCCTTCTAACAAGGAATTGTACTATGTAATATTCAACTCCTAACATGGCTAGGTTTCCTAACAGGGACATTATACTTTAGTGCATGCTTGTGGGTACCATCCCCACTGGGGTTTTCCCTTGGCTAGGGTTTCTTCAATAAAAAATAATGGTGTTATGAGTACTATTTTATTTTCTTATGTTCTTTTGATTTTAGTATTCTTATGGTTTATGTGGAATTGGTTCAAAGTTTATTTTAAGTGCTGTAATATTGATTCACCCCTCTCTCAGTATTACTTAATCCTAACAATTGGTATAAGAGATTTTGGCCCTTGGATAGAAAGCTTAATAGCTTAAGAGAGATAATAATGGATTTAGATAATTTGAAAGAGAACTTTGAAGTTGCACTTGAAGACCTTGATAAAGAAAAATCATAAAATGGTGACTTGAGATTCAAATTAAGGAGAGCAGATAGATTCATCAAGAAACTGAAAGACCAGCTTGAACTCTCTAGAATTATGAGACAAGACCTTGTGGTTTAGATAAAGGAAGATTCAGATAATGATAATTTAGATCAGATAAAGAAACTTGAAAAAGAGAATGACAATCTGAATCTTGATAATGAAGCCATTGCTAAAGAGATTCAATAGGAAAAAGATGCTAAAAATAAGATTGAAGAAGCTTTGAAAAATGAAAATGTTTTGATGGAACAAATGAAGAGAGAGGCTGACCTTTACAAGAATGTGTATCCAGAATTTGAGAAATACAATCAGATCATAAAAGGTGAACTTGTTGAGACAAAGAAACACATTGAGAAACTATACATGAGCAGTGACTTGATCGATAAACAAAGAGATAGATAGAAACCTAAAGGAGATATGACTGGTATTGGCTTCAATGAAGCTGAATATTCCAAGAATCAGGAAGAGAAACCAAATGCAAAGATTGATGCAGAAAAAACTACTCTCAAAGAACCTAGAGAGAAGATCAGACCTTTCAGAGGTAGATGTTTTGGTTGTAACAAGTTTGGACACATGAAAAGAGATTGCCGAGGTAATGCCCCTTTTAAAACTTTTTCTAGTTATTGTTTTAACTGCAATGCATATGAGCACAAGAAAGTAGAATGCAGGAAACTCAATCAATCTAGATATAGACAAGACAATAGGAGAGAACCTACAATGAAACCTACATGTTACATATGTAATAATATTTGACACATTGCAAATTTTTTTAAGCTGCAAGTAAATCAGGATATAAGACCTCCTATATGTTACACATGCAAGAATCCAGGCCATATAGCAAAGTTTTGTAGGTATAAAGGAGTGAATACAAAAAAGAATGATGATGATACTGGTAAGAGTATTGTAGATCTAAAGAGTGATTTTAACAATTGTTTCAAGAAAGCAGAAGATAAAAACAATGGTAAGATATGGAAATCAAAGAGACAAGTGAGATATTGGTTCAAGAAGATACAATAGATGTTACTGGATCTTTGACTGATGTTAACAAAGGAAAATCAAGCTAATTGGCTGAGCATATTGGATGAAGATATCAAAATATATCCCACCCCTGATTATGTGGATTGAGCTCTAGCGAGCTTAGGTATGATATTGGACCACATCATGGAATGTATATCTAAGAGTGCAACATCAGACGATGCATATATTATGATCGTGATATTTATAACTTATTGGACAACATTGGGTAATGATAGATTTTAATAACTTAACATTGTATAAATCACCTAATGGTTATCTATTTCCTTACTATTTGAAGAGTAGCGACCTAAGGAGATCAGAGATCAGAAACATTCAGACTATCAAGCGACTACTTGGCATGATCGATCAAAGCATATACTCAGAATTCAATGTGTAAAAGGTATTTACATCATTTACATCTATAGAAACTATAGATGCAATTGTGATATATGATGTTGTGGACAGACCTAGGTACACATTTAAGAAACATACTTTTAAGTCTTGTGAGGATGATCCTAAAGGAGCATTTTCCTAGACATCGTATAACATTTTGCATGTTGAAGACATTAGGGCATATATTCATTGCAAGTATGACATACTAGGTATTGATGATATTTCTACTAAAATGGAGAACATGACTCATAATGGCATAATGAGAGATGAGTTGAAACATGTAGCTAAGATAAACATTATGAAAATTCTGTACTTATACGAATTCAGCGAGAAGAATGGTTTAAGATATTATTGAGAAGAGTTCATGATTAGTTTATTTGGATAGGTGAACAACCTATGAAAATTTACAGTCAACTAATACATGAGATAACTAGACTGGACAATATTGGAATCATCCTTGTAGTAGAGAAGCATGTAAAGAAGCAATTTGAAACCATAACACACTCGAAATGGGATAGGTGAGCTATGATAGTGAATGAGTTTTATCTATAGGATGTGAGATTGATTTCGATGATACTTGGTTACAAATTCTACTACAGTAGTAGACCTAATTCAGTATCTATTGGAGTTATTTCGATGGCCTACAGAATGGTGAAAGAAAATACTAAGTATAACCTATGCAAAGTGTTTTCACAACAGTTTTTGGAGAATGTGAAGTTGATAAAGAAAGACAAATCCAAAACTTTCAGATTTGGTTCACTACAAGTGCACATGTACATTCATATTGAGCATAGGTTTCTACGCATGCACCCTAGTGGTTTGAGAAAAAGGATACCTACTGGAATTCAGATTTCACAGAGTTACAAAAGCCAGAACAACACATGGGTTGATGGAGAACTATTTGGTATGCTTAAAATTCTTCAGAGGCAAATGAAAGAAAGATACAAGATTCTTGATGATTTAGTTGAAAAATATAAGGACACAATATTTTTTATGGTTGAGATAGACTGTGTATGTTTTGAGGTAGTTGTTCCAAGGAAGAAGTGGTGTTATCCTATGGGATATGAGGTGAGTTCATAAATCCTGACTATGCAGATCAAACATGTTCTAGCATCAGAAGTAGATACATCTAAGGAGAGATGGGGTACTCATGAAGAGAAATTAGCTAAAGTGAGAGAGGAGAAGACTAGAGACTTGAGGAAAAGGAAAATAGACAACATTATTCATGAATTTGGAGTTAAGGCAAGATTGACTGAGGAAGAGTTGAAGGAAGTGAAGAGGAAATTAGTAGAATGATCTTCTGGATTGGCAAGTACTTCAACCCTTCCACATCCTGAAGTTGGGATGGTAGCTACTGCACCTGCCACTATTATTGATGTTGGAAATTTCACTCCCAGGGAGTATATGACTTATTTTGTGTTGTCATTATGGCAACAAAGTCATATGAAGTTTTGACAGCAAAATTAGTAGTGAAAATTGACTAAGTATAGAAGACAATACATAACAAAGATACACAGATGAACATAGCACCATCGCACACTCGTACGACCGAGTCAGACTAAGCGCCTTCAGACATAAGCTCTATGATATGTTTTTATGCTTACCCTATACATGCATAGTATGGAATGACAGTACAAATAAGTTAAAGAAAGAACAAGTACACTAGAAGTTTAGAATATAGAGTATGAAGCCGACTTCAGGTTTTTGATTAGCATGTAATCTTTTGTTATGTAAAGGCTAAGCGCCTATTGTAGTAAGTTTGTAACCATGAATTAAACATTATTGTAAACATGCTTAAGCCAATTTGTTTGGAAGCATTGTGTATGTTGTTTTTGGGCCGACTAAGGTCTTGTTTATAGTCGCATCTATTCAGGCATAAACACACACACACACACACACATATATGTAATGAAAAGATATATTTGAAGTGTTAAATAAATATGCAGAGAAGAGCAGTGTAAATATGTCAGCATGAGATAGAGCCCTTAAAGAAGATAAGAGCATAAGTGCATAACTGGAACTGATCAGACATCTGTGTCATATACAACAGTTCACTTTTGGATATAGTGCATATCTATTCTCAGGAGGTTGTAGACTTATTTCTCATTGAGTAGTGAGCTCTTGGACAGTGAGTCCTCACCCCTAATAGGGTTGATTGTAAAAGAATCCTAACAGGGTAAGGCCTTTAACCAGGTCATTGTACTTGCATTGTAAAAGACTGCTCCTAACAAGGCAAAGGAGCTTTAACAGGTTCATTATACTAGTGCAATATTTGTGGGTACTAATTCCCACCAGGGTTTTCCTCTAATCAAGGTTTCCCTATAATCATATTATGTGTTATGTGATCTTGTGTTAAGCTTCAAGTGATATATTAATTTATGTTTAAATTTTCTGAAATAGAATAATTAGTTAAACACTGATTCACCCCCCTCTCAGTGTTTTCAACAATTGGTATCAGAGCTTTGGTCCTCTGAAATAAAGTTTAACCACTTGAGGAGATCATGGATTCAATAGAAGAAAAACATCTGAAAAATAATCTTGAAGCAACCCTTGAAGATCTAGACAGATCTGAGAAATAAAATGAGGAACTTAAACTAAAAGTTGATGGGTCACAAATGCTTATAAAAAAGTTAAGAAAAGATTTGAAAGATTTCTCTACAAATGATTTTGGGAAAATGGTTAAGAAACTGAATGAAGAAAACTTATCTTTAAAGGATAAGATAGAAGAATTGAATGATCAGTTAATTGATAGCCTAACAGCTATTGAAGAGAAGAACAAAGAAAATAAACAGCTAGATGAAGAATTCATGCAAGCCAATATGAAAATCTTGGAATTGGAAAACATCAAGAATAACATTGAATCTAAATTATCAGGAGAAAAAGACAAGATTGATAAACTTCACACAAGTTTTGATTTAATTCAATCACAGCTTTATGCACAAAATCTAAAAGGTGACACCACTGGTATGGGATACAATATAGGTCAAATTGAGATCAATTCATTACAAGAAAGAAAGAAAGCTCAAAAAAATTCTATAGAAGAAAAGAAAACTGAGAATCATGAAGAGACTAAAGCAGAGCACAAGGAAGTCAACCATACTTGCTATGCCTGTAACAAACATAGTCACTTGGAAAGAGATTGTAAGGAAGTAAGACTCTTCAATGGTTACTGTTACTCCTGTAATAAGTTTGGTCATAGAGCTATTCATTACAGGACAAATCAAAGAAATCAGTCACAATTGAACCAAAGGAATCAGACTCAATACAATTAGAGAAATCAACCTCAAAGAAACTTGCAGAACAATACATGTCAGATATGTAATTTCAATGGACACATAGCCAAGCAGTGCAACATGATGAATAAAAACATCATACCTCCTATCATTTTTCACTTGAATGTAAAAAATTTGGACACATCTCAAGGTTTTGCAGGTCAAGGACACAAGGACAATAGAATCCTAAAATGTCTCTGTTTGAAGAATCAAGAGAAGTTAAGTTTGTGGAAGCTAAAACTAACTCAAATAAAATATGGGTTGAAGTAAAGAAGGATAATGAAGAGAACAAGGTAGTAGATGCATCCTCAGTGGACACACCTTCTACTTCTGGATAGTTGACCTTCATGGTCTTAGGGGGAGCTATTCTAGCTTTGAACCCCTACGTGGCTGGCATAATCACCTCCGAGCATGCGCCTTTGGATTCATATCAGTGATAAAAAAATAATGCAGTATACATTCACGCATTATTTATACTTCATTTTGAATAAATTTTGAAAGTCTCAGTAAAAGCACTTGCAACATTAAATGCAGAAAAAATTTATATAAATTGGTGGATTGATTGATTATTCTCATTGTTCACATCTGAGATAAAAAATTTGCAAAGAATAGAAGTAGTAAGAGTCAAAAGAAATCAAAGGTATTGATTTGATCAGTTGGTAAACCAATTGCAAATTGAAACAAAACCCTAGCAGTCGCGTCGTTTCAATTTATCGTGAAACCCTACTTAATCAAGTTGCAAGTAAGTATGGCAACTCCAGTTGTATTTGACATTGTTGAAAGGAAGAGATTTGTCTTTAAAAATAATCCATTCAAGTCTATATTAGATGATGTTGAAGGAGCATTCTCTAAGACTCCACTAGGAGTCATAAACATGGAAGACATCGCGCGTACATCTACTGCAAGAAGGAAACAATTGGTGATAACAACATAGCTACTCTTATGGGTTCAATGATGAAACCAGACTACTCATTCAAGGATGAATACACGCATCTCACTGATAAACCTATCTTTGATTATTCCAACATGCACAAGTTCTATGAGCCAGAATGGGTGAAGATATTACTGAGTAGGATACATGATGACCTATATTGGATTGGTGAGGTTCTTGTCTGCATCATTGTAGACCTAATCCATGAAATGACTAGACTTCCTAAGACTGGACCAGTTCTTCCTACTAGAAAGGATGTTAAGAAGCAATTTGAACAAGTTTGCTTATCTAGAAGTGATAGGCGCAGCATGACTATCGATCCTATTAAGGAGAATGACATAAAACTACTCACTATGATACTTGGATACAAGTTTCAGCAGGAAAGCAGACTGAATAGTGTGTCCGCAACAATAGTTCTGGCAGCAATAAGGATAGTGAAAGATAACACTCAGTACAATCTCTGTGAACTATTGTGAACACAACTAATTGAGAACATCAAGGCTATTAAGCATGACAAGAGCAAGATATTTAGGTTTGGCTCTTTGATCATCTTCCTGTACTTCCACATTGTTTGAAAAGTTGCAAATCTTTACCTAGATAGGAGTAAACCTACTATGTCTCAGATATCACTAAAAGCTACATCAGAGAGTAGTGCAAAAGATACTATGGACATAGATATCAAAACATTAAGGATCAAGATGTAGAAGAGGTTTAGGATACCTGAGAAGATAGTTGAGAAATACAAAGACACCATATGCTTCATGGTGGAAACTGATTGTGCTTGCATGGAGGCAGTTGAGCCTAGAACAAAATGGATTCACCCTCTTGGTTATAAAGTTGAAGAACATGTTTTGGAAGGTTATGCACAAGTCCTCCTATCTATGCCTAAGGATCCCAATGAACCTAGATGGGGTACTTACAGAGAAAAGACAAATCAAGTTGATTCTGTCTTATACAATGCTGACAACAAAAGGAAGGCATCAAGGATTACCTCAAATATCTTAAAAGTTCACGGTGTTACACAAGAAGACCTAGACAGAGCTAGGGAAGCTAAGATAGCCAAAGAATTTAAGAAAACTCCCATTGAAGTAAAAATAGAAAATTCTAATGATATGCCTAAGAAGAAGAAAAAGAAATCAATTGTAGACACATCTGCGCCATCAACCACCATTGATCTAGAATCTTCTCCACCTTTTGTACCTAGCGAGCTAAGTAGAAGGAAGAAGAAAGTTCCCACAAGTCATCCATCCTCAAGAACTACAAGGAGAAAGGTAAAGAACACTCAAGCCCCTCCTGAGGTAGGATTTAGACCTAGTCTAACTGTTCTAAAGAACATAATTATTAATGAAGGAAGACTAGAATCTCTCAAGAGTGTATATGAAAAATATCAAGAGATAGACAAATCAAAAATTCATTCTATGATCATCTCTCACATGATTAAGTTCAAAAGGATAGTATTGGAACTCAAAATAGCCATACCAGAAAAGATATGAAACATACTTGATGTATTAAAGAGGCGAACAATTGAAGAGGATATGAGGATAAGAGAATAAACATTGGATAGTCTTCTTTTGGTATGTTCGCATGATGAGAAAGCCATTCTGTTGGATTTAGTAAAGCTGCACCTAAGAACCAAAATAAGAGTTCTCCATATCATGAATAAGGAGTATGATCTGGTTGGTGAAGAGACTCAGAAATATTTTGAGAAGGTATTTCTGGATAGACATATGTATCCTTCAACAATTCCTACAACAAAGGTAACTCCAGTTCCTCCCAAACAGGTTACAGAACTAGTGATTCAGAATGCACCTAAGATAGGTCCATAGGTTTCAGTGACCTCAGTTTCAATAGCCTTCGATACAATAAAAGATTCAGGATATAATATAGTGATTGATGATATCAAAAAATCCATGACCGCCTCTGACAATGATATGGACAAATTTGAAAAAGAATTTGTAAGCACTGAGGAGACAAAGGAGGCGTGCACTGATGAAACATCTTTACAACAAGATGAAGTTCCCTCTAAAGACTCAATGGACTTGAATAAAGAGGAAGACAATAAAAATAATGAGACACCAGTCATGGAGATCCCAGTAAAAAGTGAATGCATGGATACTAGTCAGAATACTATATTCACACCATCCATTTAACCATCTACTTGATTGTTGTCAAGCTTAACTCCTGACTCAGCAAGTCTGGATGCATGGGGAGAAGAAGACTTAATCAAGATCAACATCCTAGCCATGGAAAAAGCCAAAGAGAAACAAGTTATGAGAAACCCTCTCTTTTTGGAATCAATGAGCATTTTGAATGACCTAGTGCCCGTGGACAAGAAAGTAGCTAAAATTTAGTCAGTTGATGATGTAGACAACATCCTAACAAGCTTCAAAGCACATTTTACAAGTTTAGTAGACTCAACTACTAGAATTACAGAAGATGAGTATAAAAAGGAAAGATTGAATGAACTGATAAAGAATTTTTCCTTAGATTTAAAGTCATTAAAGATTGGTCAGTCTATGTTGAAAGAGTTGACATCAAAAGGCAGAAAGGTTATAGCAAATTGCATGGACAGAGGCAAACTCACCTCTGAACATATCAAAAAGATAGAAGAGGTAGATATCTTGGTTGATAACATAAGACACTCAGTTGAAACATCATCTCACAAAATAAATATTGGAGAAAATGTCTATCAAGGTCAGATAGACAAGATAGAAAAAGCTAAAATGGAGATCAATAAGATAAGGATCAGGCAGACTCAGTTGAGAAATGCACTTGCACCCTCCTTAGCAGTTCTGGATGAGAACATTACACAGATTGATGCAACCATTGCTACCTATGATAAAGGACCCAACACATATTTGAAAAAGATGGAAAAGCTCACATATGCCTTATGCATCCATCTACAAACAATTGATGCACTAAAGGCATTCTGGCAGCAAGAGATGAAGAATCTACAGATAGCCTATCTAGATGTATACATGGAGTAAGTATCTAGTAACTTATAATTTTGACACATTTGTCATTAATGTCAAAGGGGGAGTAATGTATGTATGAGGAATGGTGTATATATATTCAAAGAAATATATAGTATATGTTAAGAGAAGAGAATATACAATTTTTGGTGTTAGTCAATTTTGAGTAACTTGGCCACATTCCTTTGTTGCCATTAATGACAAAGGGGGAGATTGTTGGCAAGTTGACTCCCAGGGAATATATGACTTATTTTGTGTTGTCATTATGGAAACAAAGTCATATGAAGTTTTGACAACAAACTTAGTAGTGAAAATTGACTAAGTATAGAAGATAATACAAAACAAAGATACATAGATGATCAGAGCACCAACGCACGCTCGTACGGCCGATTCAGACTAAGCTCCTTCAGACATAAGCTCTATGATATGTTTTTATGCTTACCCTATACACGCATAGTATGGAATGATAGTATAGATAGGCTACAGAAAGGACAAGTACACCAGCAGTTTAGAATATAGAGCATGGAGCCGACTTCAGGTTTTTGATTAGCGTATAATCTTTTGTCATGTAAAGGCTAAGAACCTATTGTAGTAAGTTTGTAACCATGTATTAAACATTATTGTAAACACACTTAATCCAATTTGTTTGGAAGCATTGTGTATGTTGTTTTTGGGCTGACTAAGGTCTTTTTTATAGTCGCATCTATTAAGGCATAAACATATATATATGCAATGAAAAGATATATTTGAAGTGTCGAAGAAATATGCAGAGTAGAGAAATGTAAAGATGTCAACATGAGATAGATCCCTTAAAGAAGATAAGAGCATAAGCACATAACTAGAACTGATCAGACATCTGTGTCATATACAACAGTTCACTTTTGGATATAGTGCATATCTATTCTCAAGAGGTTGTAGCCTTATTTCTCATTGAGCAGTGAGCTCTTGGACAGTGAGTCCTCACCCCTAACAGGGTTTTTTGTAAAAGACTCCTAATAGGGTCAGACCTTTAACCAAGTCATTATACTTGCATTGTAAAAGACTGCTCCTAACAGGGTCATGCCTTTAACCAAGTCATTGTACTTGCATTGTAAAAGACTGCTCCTAACAGGGCAAATGAACTTTAAGAGGTTCATTATACTAGTGCAATACTTGTGGGTACTAATTCCCACTGGGGTTTTCCTCTAATCAAGGTTTCCTCGTAATCATATTATGTGTTATGTGATCTTGTGTTAAGATTCAAGTGATATATAATTGATTTATGTTTAAAGTTGCCGAAATAGAATAATTAGTTAAACACTGATTCACCGCCCCTCTCAGTGTTTCCAACAATTGATGTAGCCACCCCTTCATCATCTTTGAAGACCTTGCAAGAAGTAAAGTTGGTTCCTAGAGTGAACACCAGATCCTCCAAATATAATTCACCACCTAAAGAACTAAGGCCTGAGAGAGAAGAGAAGAAAGCTGAAAGTGATAGACAAGTATGGAAACTAGACTTGAAAATGATTGAGAAGAGATCTATTGAGAAAGGAAATCTAGTTATAATAAACAAGTACTATGATAGGTATGAGGAATCTGATAAGCTTAAGATTGAAGATATTGTGGTAAATAATTTACTTATTTTCAAGAAAAATCTTTTAGAGATAGAGGGAAGTGTACTTGAAGATTTGTATGGGAGATTGGAAATAAGAAAACAATTAGCACATATTGAATATGAGACTATCATAAATCAAGCAATTGATAACATGTTACCTATGATTTCTATGCAAGAGAGAGATAGATTATTCAATGAACTAAAACTATTATTGAGGACTAAGGAAAGGTTAGTAAAGAATATGGAAAGAAAATATGAAGTTACTAAAAAGACTCATAGAGCATTGGATCAGATACTAATGAGTATTATTCCTGAGAAGGCTTCACCTCCTAATAATACAATTCCCACACCCTTATGAATGGGAGAGAGCTCCAAATCAGCTAAGGCAAGTGTTGTGCAAAGCAAAGATGATATGCAACCAGATTTCTATGTTTCTGGTGTGCCTATGACACTTGACACTTCTCATGATGAGAAGGACCCATTTAAAGGAAACAATGACAGTACACTGGCTGAAGATGAAGGACATAAAGAGGAAGAAAAAAAAGATGAGGAATAAAAAGAGGAAGAACAAAGAGAGGAAGAATAGAAAGAAATGGAACAAAAGGATGAAGAAGAAACAGTTGAAGACAAAACTGAAATTGACACGTCTTCTATCTTATTGTTGGAAAGTAAAGAAAAACCTATAGATGTTGATGTTGATCACATGGATGAGGACGAGTTGGTGAGTTTATCCTTCACCACACTCACTAAAGAAAAGGAGAGATCTGAGCAAAAAATTGACAAGAAGACTAAGGTAATGTCTAGATAAATTGATACTATGAATAAATTTCTTCCAGTACCTATTATTTTCCAGAGCAGAGATGATATAGAGAACTTGAAGATGACACTTGATGAGTTTGATGGTCACTATGAGACCCTAGTGAAGATAGAAGAACAAAAGGTAGAGAAGAGCTACTTGGAGAAGAAATTGATGGAAGTTTTCTACTCTATTTCATGGGACTTGGGCATTTTGAAATTTGTTATAGCGAAAGCAAAGAGTTGTGTTGCACATGGCAGGAAACTATTCAGTTATTACATGAACCCTATCAGACATGTTTAGAATATTGAGGACATTATTGCAAAGGACATGGCAACCTTGAACAATATGATGGACATTTGTGAGACTTCCTCATAATATATGATGGAAATGGACAGAGAAGTAACAAGGATCTTGGATAAGATGAATGTGTTGTTGTAGACACCTAAATCTAATTAACACATCTAATCATATTTAGTGCCTTCTAGGACATATCAACTAAGTAATTAAACATCACCTAATTGACTTATGTCATCCCCTAGCCATAATTAATTCAATTAATTGGCTATAGTCCTGATTAATTATTAAAAGCAACCAATAGCTTAATAATTAATTAAAACCTTATTCCCCTATTATTGAATGAATATGTTATTTATGTAATTCAATTCATTA
>MU225240.1:8588543-8657681 GCA_018584345.1 Thuja plicata
GTCCTAATCCTAATCCTAAACTCTCCCTAATGATGTCACATTCCTAATCTTTGGATTAGGAATTCAATCCCTTCCCCAAAGTCAACAATCTCAAGCCAAGCCTATCCATATGCATTTAAGGCTCTTATACCTTCATAAATTCCTCTTACATCCTCATTAAGGCTCTTACACCCTCTTTAAGATGCCTTATCCTCTAAAGTCTTCCCTCATCCCCTTGTCCCATTTCCCTAAATGGTCACATTCCTCCCTAATTTCAACCCAATAATATTGTGACAAGTGTCACAATTTGATGTACTTAAAGAAGCACAATCCATGTGCTCTCTTCTAGTGGCATCCTGACCTCTCTTTAGCTTTGCATCTGAACCACCCATTTTCAACCCCATTTCCTATAAATAGAAGGCTCATTCCTTCACTTTTCGTCCATCTTTTGAAGAAACATCATAATGTCAGTTTTAGCTTAGATATTCCAATCTTGAAGAGTAAATGTATAATGCTAGTTTAGAGAACATACCTTTGAAGCTTGGAGCACATCTTGAGCACACATCCATAAGCATCAACACATAAAAAGGGGGAGCTTAGATTTAGTTTTGAGGAGGTTTTGCACTTCCTTGTTTCCTTATTGTTTAAGCTCTTCTTTTTCGGTTCAATCATGTATGTAGTTTAGATTATTAGTTGTTGAGTGTTTTGATTCATTATTATGCTCCCTTACTTCTAATTTTCATAGATTACATTATGGCACACCCGATGGGACTTCGGCATTATGAAATCTATTACAGAAAAAGCAAAGAGTTGTGTTGCACATGGTAGGAAACTATTCAATTATTGCATGAACCCTATCAGACATGTTTAGAACATTGAGGAAATTATTGTGAAGGACATGGAAACCTTGAACAATATGATGGACATTTGTGAGATTTCCTCACAATGTGTGATGGAAATGGATATATAAGTAACAAGGATCTTGGATAAGATGAATGTTTTGTATATAGAGAAAGGGAGAGTCATGACAAGGTTTGGTTTGCTGAAGAGTTTAATCACTCCTAAGCTATCAATTCTTGAAACTCACTTATCTGACATGGAGAAGACTGCATAATCATTGACAAACTCTATGACCATAGAGTTGAAAGTAGTAGAGAAAAAATCATATGCACTAAATAGAATAATTCATGTTAGTCAGCTATTAGTTGAATTATGGAGCACAACAGTGAAGATCTTGGAAGATTCTTTTCAAGATATTCTGAAAATGGTGAGCAAGCACTAGTTGTATTACTTTTTTAATGCACCTTTGTCATTGTTGTCAAAGGGGGAGCAGAGAGAAGAAAAAAAATGAGAGAAAAAAAAACAAAGGGGGAGAAGAGAGAAAATGAGAAGAGAGAAGAAAATGAATAAATGAGAAGATAAATAGGAGAGGAAGAAAGGAGAGACAATTTTTGTACTGTAACACTTAGTCATTTTTTGTTAAGTGTTGTCATCAATGACAAAGGGAGAGATTGTTGGAAAGTGATCCTTTTTGATGATATGAATCAATTTTTGGTTGTCATTTATGGAAACACATATGGCATATTGATTGATTGATTTAAAGATAAGTTTTGATGATTCAGTTATGGAATTGGCTAAGTACAAAAGCAAAAATACAAAGGTATTTTGGATATCAAAGATCGAGATCGATGAATTATGGTGAGTGAGATTAGAAGGAGATATTATGGAGTATGTATGACCTACATCTAAGATCGATTTGATTTTGGTGATGATTACAGAGAGTTACAGAGAATTGAAGACATGCAACAAAAAAAGAACAATGATATGAAGCAGTTGAACTGAAGCGATGATTTGGAGAGTATGACATGGACTCCTGGAAAGACAAGTTGGATTATGGTTGTTGATAATCTTTATTTTGATTATGTAAGAGCACTGACTATGTAATATTTGGTTAAGAGAGATGACTTGGTGATAAGGAATATATATATATATATACACACACACACACACCCACACACACTTTTTGTAGAGCGAAGATATGAATAAATACATTGGATGGAATAAGATATATGTGTGAATGTAAGAGAAGAGGATGATAGAGATCATTGTAGAACTATGAATATAATTATCTAAGCATTAAAGATGCTTGTTTTGTCCATTAATGAGAACACTTTGTAACATAAGTATTATTATAAGAGTTGTAAGCTCAGTTGGCCTTTAAATGGGTGTTGTATACCTTTAACAGGGTTGTATTCCTCTAACAAGGAATTTTAATATGTAATATTCAGCTCCTAATAGGGCTAGGTCTCCTAACAGGGACATTATACTTTAGTGCATGCTTGTGGGTACCATCCCCACTGGGGTTTTCCCTTGTCCAGGGTTTCCTCGACATCAAATAATGGTGCTATGAGTAATGTGTTATTTTATTATGTTATTTTGATTTCAGTATGCTTATGGTTTATGTGGAGTTGGTTCAAATTTTATTTTAAGTGTTGTAATACTGATTCACCCCCCTCTCAGTATTACTTAATCCTAACATACTGGAGGGAAGTTGTTAGTACTGTTGTATACACATTGAATTGAGTACAACTAAAGAAAGATTCAAAAAAAACACCTTACAAATTATGGTATGGTTACACACCTAATGTGAGTTATTTTAGAATATTTGGAAGTCAATGCTATATTTTGAAAGATGATAGAAATGGGAAATTTGATTCAAAAGGTGATGAAGGAATATTTCTAGGATATTCTACTAAGAGAAAAGATTATAAATGTTTGAACAAGTCTTCTAAAAAGATCATTGAAAGTGAAAATGTAAGAGTTGATGAATTTGCTGAGAAGAATGATGCTAAAAGTAAAAGAGAACTAGAAGACTATAATATATTTGTTTAAATTGAAGAACCTAAGAATTTTCCTGAGAAACTGCCTAACATTACCAAGCAACATGGCAATGTTACTGAGCATCAAGATGCACCAACCAAGAATCAGGAAGATGTTGCAACTAGAGATCATAATCATACCCCAACTAGAGAACACAATGAAGAAAAAAGAATTGAACATGTACTTGCAAAATATGTAAGAATACATCATCCAAAAAATCATATTATTGGAGACAAGAGAGATGGCATGATGACCCAAAGTAAGTTGAATGATAACACATGTTTGATTTATGAATTTGAACCTAAAACTGTTAGAGATGCACTTGCAAATGATGAATGGATTAAGGCAATGAATGAAGAAATTGAGAAGATACAGAAGAACAAAACATGGACATTGGTACTGAGATTGAGTGATAAGAATATAATTGGCACCAATTGGATATTTAGAAACAAATTGAATGAGAATGGAGATGTTACAAAAAATAAGGCAAGATTAGTATGCAAAGGGTATGCATAAGAAGAAGGTATAGACTATGGAGAAACTTTTGCACCCATTTCTATACTTGAAGGAGTTAGAATATTACTTGCTTATGCTGCTTACAAAGGATTTAAAGTATATCAGATGGATGTTGAATCTGAATTTCTAAATGGAATACTTGAAGAAGAGGTATACATTGAACAACCCAAAGGTTTTGTTGATCCTTATTAGAAAAAAATGGTATGTAAGCTGCACAAAGCTTTGTATGGACTGAAACAAGCACCAAGAGCATGGTATGAAAGACTACACTCCTATCTTATTAGTATTGGATTTGTTAGAACAAGTGATAACAACTTGTATTTGAAAGGAGGAACTGATGATAAGATTCTTATTATTGAATTTTTTTTTGTCGATATTATATTTGGAGGAAATGATAACTTATGCAAACTATTCACTGATGAAATGAGAAAATAATTTGAAATATCAATGTTTGGAGAGATAAATTTTTTTCTTGGATTACAAATTTTACAAAAGGATGAAGGCATATACATTACACAATCAAAGTACATCAAGGAAGTACTGAAGACATTCAAGTTGGAAGATTCAAAACCAGTCGGTACACCTATGGTCACAGGATGCAAATTGACAAGAGATGATAAGACAACTGAGGTAAATCAAACATTGTATAGATCTATGATTGGAAAATTTATGTATGTTGTGCACACTAGACCAAATATTGCACACACAGTTGGTATTGTAGCAAGATTCTCTACTAATTCTAAAGAATCAAACATGACTGCTATAAAGAGAATTTTTAGATACTTGAAGAACACTAAAGATTATGGATTGTGGTACAAGAAAGAAGGCAAGTTTGAACTGAAAGTTTGCACAGATGATGATTGGGCTGGGAACATTGATGATAGAAAGAGCACTACTAGTGGAGAATTATTTGTGGGAGAAAGATTAGTTACTTGGATCAATAAGAAGCAAGGATGCATATCTCAGTCAATTACAGAAGAAGAATATGTTGTTGCTGCTGCAAACTGTTTGAACATTGCATGGATAAAACAACTTTTGAAAGGGATGAATGAAGAGATCACTGACCCAGTGATAATTTATTGTGATAATACTAGTTCTATTAACATTTCTAAGAACCTTGTGATACATGCAAAAACAAAGCATATATCTATAAAGTATCACTACTTGAGGGAACAAGTACAAGAAAAACAAGTGGCACTGGAATATGTACAATCAAAAGAACTAGCTGACATATTCATTAGACCCTTACCAAAGGATATAGTTGAGTACTTGAGGACTAGACTAGGGGTTCGTCCCTTGTCTATCGATCACTAAGCTGACTAGGAGGTTGCATCAACCTACATTTTAGAATAGTATTAATCATGTTGATGCAAACTGAGAACTAGACTAATATTGCATATCGGTATACTACAAGGTACCTGCAATGATCTAAACTGAAAAACAAAGATATTTTTTTCTACTGAAGAGCTATATATTTTATTTTTGGCATTTTTATCAAAGGGAGGGAAGATTCAATGAAATATCTATCCACTACAAGGGAGAAAAAGAGAAAAGAGAAAGGGAGAGAAATGAAATATCTATCCATTGAAGGGAGAGAAGATTGAAATGAGTCAAATCTACAGGGAAAGTCTGCATGGTGATTTTTAATGCTATGTAGTGATTAAACATATTATTTTTTTCTATGGCCATCTTATGTATGATATTCTGCCCTTACCTATTTTATTCAAAACTGTTAGGAAGAACTGCCATTTGTTATTTCTATGCCACATCATCTTCTCCTTGGTTAGCTGTGTTGTAGTTGTCCTTCCAAGAGTTCAACACCTCGTCACTTGGCCAAGGGAAATTCATAAACTCATCCTTTTTTCTATTCATCTCATCCCAACTAACCTTTGATTTCTCAAATTCCTCTTTCCAGAATTCAAAAAATGATCTGGCCTTGCTAACGATTTCAACAGTTTGGGCAAACAAAAGTGTTCTTTCCAAAGTGATAACATTGTTGGTCCTTGTTGCCAATGCCTCATTCATCTGTCTCATCCACACAGATTCTTTCTTGATCTCACCACTTTTCTTGAAAATATTAGGAAACATCTCATAATGATCTTTTGAATATTCCCTTCTCAAAGCCTCTACCTTTCTTAAGATGATGCTCCTCTTTATGTCTAAATCCATTAGCAATTTAAAACATTTATAAGTGCTTGTTAGTACAATGTCAAAATTGTTTTCCTCTTTGGACGTAGAATAGAAAAAAATCAATTCTACCCTCTTTCCCTTCCATCTATCCATGATTGGGTTCTATTTATCCTTATCTGTATTGAACTCATCCATTATGCTAATAATTTTCTTTCCTTGCAAGTAAATGGAAGCAGGACTTAAATCCTGATTACATTGCATGAGAGTAGCATGTATCTTATCAACATACCTTTGTTGTATCCATGCCTTTTCTTCTTTAAATGTTGCACAATCCTCATCCTATTTCTTTCTTGATTGCTCTAATTTAGTCTTTCTCTCTCTAATACCAAGTCTGCTTGTGTAGTAGGACTTGATGGCATAGGAGAAGGAGGATAAGTTATAATTGGACTGGATGAAGATGGCTGATGTGGATCCTATGTTATCATCATTTAAGGAGAGAATTGAGTTTTTTGTTTACCTTCCAACATAACAATTTTATTGTCCTTTTTGATAGACTTCATCCTCTCATCATTGTATGCCTTCATGACTACTTCAAATTGTGCTCTGAGGCCTTTAATATCTTCTTCCTTTTTCTCTACCACCTTCATGCTAAATTTTGTAGATTCTAATGTGAGGCTAGCAGAATCAACCCCTGAAGTGTCTGCAACTCTTCTTACTACTAAGCTACTAGGATGTTCAGCTGGATCATGTCCATCAGTCTTCTTATTGTCCCTTTTCTTGATTGACCACATTACTAATGATGCATGGTATTCACTAAATTTTACACCCGTGGACACTCCACTAGTATGCAGTGGTTTAGTTTCCTTCCTAATGGCATCAAAGACTATTGCATCAGCAATATCCCATTCTGGGAGAATTAGGATTCCTTCTCTCTTGACCAATTCACAACCTTCTTTAGGAGTAATCTTATCAAATTTTGATACCATTTCTTGATTTACCTCCTTTTCAATTTCATCTCTAGCCTTGTCAGGCTGATCCTTTTGCCTCTATTGACATGTTTCCTTGAATTCATTAATATGAATTCTCCAGAGAAATTAAATAAATGCTCTTGCTTTAACAAAATTATCATCTGACAAAAATTCATCACTAGCATGCTTAGTGATGGGATTTAACTCCTTTCTAGCAAACTCAGCCACTGTCAAATCCATCTCTGCATGTTTGGGAGCCTCTGGCATCCCTTTTGAATTTCCTGAGGTGTGACAAAAATATGCCCTGTATTTCCCATTTGTACCAATTGCTCAGCAATTGCTTGCTCATGCATGTGCAGCGGAGATTGGGAAGGGGAGTAAATATTTTCTTGTTGTTTTTGTTCTCCTTCTTCCCTCCTTTGAATTTTAGGAGATGGAAATGATTGGAAATTTGATTCCAAGGGTCTTTTTCCTTTTGAAATAGGGGCTACTTCTGTTCTTGGCATTACCAAACTATACCCCTTCTGTTGTAAAACATATCAACCTAGTGGAATACCTCTAGCAGGGATGATCCTACACAGAATTGCCATGGCCTTTTCTGTCTCTACTTCCATAACCTTTTCCTTCTTTTGATTCAAAGCTTGCATATTGCTTCAAACATTGTCATTAACGTGTCAATATTTTGGGCCCAAGGATTGAATTCCTTCAAGGGGTCATATCCTTTATCAAAATGCTGAACAAAGTCTAGAGTCTTTTTATAAACTGACCATTTCTCCTTCTTAATTTCCTGCTCTTGCAGATTGAACTCATTTCTGATAATGTCTTCTGGAAAGTTCAATTAATGTTCCAAAGTCAAACATTTTGTTGTCTTCTTGAACATATCACTGATAAAAGCTTCATTATCAACACACCTCCATACTGATGTTATCATATGATAAGGTTCTAAGTATTGGTTTAACTGTGTCCATCCCCCTTTTGTAATAACAAATTGATGCACAATTGTGATAATAAGGAAAATGGTTCCTCTCCCTTTTCCTGTTAATGCATGTTCTTGCAAACCACCAATTTGTCAAAGTATTTCTTCAAGGCCTATTTTGAGAGGAACCTGATAAGGTAGTATATTTGGCACTCCTCTAAAACCATACACTCTGAATACTATTGATATAGGGTATAAGATAATAGCACCCCAATTGTGTGCTATGTTTAAGGATGGAGAAAAATCCTTTGGTCTCAATAGACTCAATAAACCTTTAGGGATTCTAGGGTTCTCTGTGAAAAAAAAGGCTCTGAGCCTGGTGGAAAAGTACCTATCAAAGGTGATGTAATGAATGTGCATTACTATTTCTTCATAAACATGTAATGAATGGGCATTACTATTTCTTCATCCTCTCCAAAAATATAACACAGGGCGATATACATTATTTTTTCTCTTGAACTGAATAGTCCAATTTGAAGGGTTCAGGTGTGTTGGGGCCTACTATAATCAGACCTCCTATTTTTCTAAAATATTCCTTCAATGGACCATTTCTGAGGTAATCTCTCTGAGCTCCATAAATTTTTTTGAAAAGGTCAATATCAATATCATCCATCTAGACAAAAGGATCATTGAAATTGAATACTTCCCTTAACTCTTCAGCTTTAATGCTCACCAATGCTCTATCATTAACATCCCATACAACCGTAGAAGTACTGTCATATTTCTGTGTAATTTGAACTAATATATATATATATATGTATCCATGAAAACACCAGGGACCATTAATTTTCCCACATCAAATTGCCATATATTTCTATCTAGAGCAGAGGCATTTATGTAACTAAAGGCTAATTTGAAAAGGTCCAAACTAGACACACTAGTTTTAGCATCTCGGGACCGTCTACCTCTGTCACATAAACCCTCCTACTTCTAAATCAAGTGAATTTGGGACAAAATTCTTAACCTTTGAAGCATCATTAGTTGATTCATTTAACTATTGCAACAGATCTTCATATACATGTCTTTTTAGGTAATCGGTCTCTCCTGAAGTCTCTCTTCTGGGTGGCATTTTGAAGCTAGGGTTTTTAGAAAAAGGAATTACAAATTTGTGAGTAGAAAATAAAATTAAAAACCAAAAAATAATGCTAATTTAATCCATAGGTGCTTATAAATGTATTTTTATAAGAAACTTACCCATTTTGCAATTTCTGGACACAGATAGGAAACTTCCACCAGTCAGCTTTGCTTCGAAATACTTCGTTAGTTTTGGACTTTTCTAATTTGATAGAAATATTATACACCCTCTCAACTAGGATTTAGAATTTAATTCTTGTTGTGATGGCCACACACCTTGCCATTACTTCCACTGTATTTGAAAATTCATGACTGAACGACTCAGACAATTTTACTTTATCAGTTTAAACCCTGACCATCGATCTTAACACTTACCATTTTATCCTACGGCAAACATTTTTTAATAAAAATCACCATCAGTAGAGGACACGTGGTGGGAAATCGGGTCACCATGATAGATAGATCAAAATCATCTTCAGCTTGAGCCAAAATGACTACCATCCGATTGAAATTAACCTGCAACACCTTTATTAGCTTTGTTCATCGGGCATGCTAGAGACACACATCACTCAATCGCATTGCCTTAAGAGATATATTTTGCACATCTTTAAGCTTGCGGAAATAAAAAAACCATTTGATTAAGACTGACTTGTATACCTTTTATGTTGACTTTTTTGACCTCATTTGGTCCCACTGGACAAGTGTCATTTAGTCGCATTCCCTTGTGAAATAGACTGACCACATCTTTGGGCTTGCGGCAATGTGACGACCATTGGATCAAATAAAACTTGTAATTAATTTATCATCACTTTAAAATAGAGGCTAGACCTACCAGAGACATGTGGTAGTTTGTCGCTTTCTCTTGGATGATAGATTTCCTGCATCTTTGTCTTGAGGGAATACGACAGTCGTTAGTTCAAAAAGAGTTTGTGTGACATAAGGTATAATGTTTTAAAGGCCATGAATACTCTGACTTAGGAAAAATTAAAGAGTTCAGACTTAGAAAAATAAAAAGAAAGGTACCCACACAACTTAAAAGACATGAAACCTAACCTTTCAAGTGGAAAAGTGGCCCCACTTCAAACATAATAATAAAACACATGGGCCAATGTCATTTAAGAGAACGATAAAGTAGCTCGAAAAAAAACAAGCTTATAAAGACTTAGGGCCTTTTTCCCAAAAATGACAAAAATGACCTAGAATCTAGGGTTTCATGTATCCGTTTATCATCATGCATGGACTTAAACCTTTTGTAGGAAAATTTGCACATATACCTGAACAAATTTTGACAACTTAGGATACAATCTGACACTGGGAACCAAAATTTTGCAACAAGACCCATAAATTATAAATATATCCAACAGTGGCTCTCTCTGAGGATGATTGAATGTAAGTTCATAGCAAGAATAACTGATCTTTGGAAAGTAGATCAAAACCGCCCTAACCTAAAGCAAAAGAAAACACACAACTGGGAAAGAAACACACCTGTACATAACATACAATACTACTGCGCATGGAAAAACAATTGAAGAAATTGAAGAATTTTTTTAGAAACTATCCATGCACTGGCAATTCTTGTTCTTCATCATTCATATTCTTAAAATTCTGATTGATAATAAAAGGACCCAACCACAAAGATTCAAATTTATTATGTTTCCCTTTATCCTCATCCCTAGCATTCCATTGGAGTACCAAGTCACCAGGCTGGAATTTTCTTTCATTAGCCCTTTTTTCAAAAATATATTTCATCTTTTGCTGTAATCTCATGTTCTCCTTTTGACTATCTTTCCTTATTTCATCCAATTCTACCAATTGTATCATTCTTTCTTGTATTGGTTCAGAGATTTCCAATCCCTCTTCTTGAATAAACTTATAAATAGGGAGCAAGTTGTTTACAGGCATTCTGGATTGTATACCATATACTAATTCAAAAGGAGACTTCCCTATTTCTTTTTTCATAGTAATCCTATCTGCCCACAAGGCAAGTTTTAACTTTTCATGCCAGACTCTTTTGTTATTTTCCAGGGTCTTTTTCAAAATTTGCAGGATATTCTTATTACTGGATTATGCCTGACCATTGGCCTGTGGGTGGTATGAGGATGAATATGATATTACAATTCCCATGTGAGAACAAAAAATTGTAAACTCTTCTGATCTGAAACACATTGCATTGTCCATTACTAGTTTGACAGGGACACCAAACCTAGTGATGACATTATCCATAAGAAAATTAGTCACTACTGAACTTGTATCTTTTTTAGTTAGAATTGCCTCAACCCATTTAGGAAAATAATTAGTAGCAACTAAAATCCAACTGTTCCCTCCACTTGACTTCTCTGCAAATTCTCCAATGAAATCTATTCCCCACATAGAAAAAGGGGCTTTTGCAACTACACGATTTAGCAATAAGGCACCTGAAAAATTCATTTTGCTGCAGAACCTCTGACATGGTTCACACTTCCATACAAAGGCATAAGAATCTTTAAACAAATAAGGCCAATAATACCCAACCCTCAAAATCTTATGAGCTATTCCTCTAGCTAAGTAATGTCCTCCACATATTCCAGAATGCATTTGTTCCAAGATATTTTTGGATTATCCTTTGTCAAGAGATAGTAGTATTATTCCATCACTGTTCTCCCAAAATAAGTCACCATGCAATAATACATATTTATAAGCTTGTAATCTCAGACTTATCCTTTGGTTATCAGTTAAATTATCTAGGCAACTAGCATTCCTTAGAAAGTATATAATGTTAGTGTACTAGGGTTGCATTTCAATACTTGTAACAACTTTCCCACAAATATCAACATTATTCACTAGAACTACATCTATATTTTCCTCTACCATAATCTTTTCCAGTCCTTTTCCTCTTACAAGTTTGGTAATATGGATCTCCAAAACAAATTCTTGGATTCTATTGATCCACTTGCATCTTTTGCCCGTTACTTCACTCTGGACCAAAATATCCTTCATTGCTGCATGAGGCACATAAGCATTTAATCTTGCATAGACTAAATAAGGCTTAAATGCCTTAACTTATTTTACCATGGTATAAACCTATTTCTCCATCAATTGATAATTCAACTCAGCTACTTGCAATGACTTGCTGAAAAAGGAAATAGGGTGTTCAAACCCTTCCTCATCTTTCTGCAATAGAAGTGTAGCAATAGTATGAAAAGATGCAAATGTAAACAGGGAGAAAGTTTATTATAGTCAGGGGATATTAGGATAGGAGATCCTTGAATGGCTTGTTTAATTTTTTCAAATGCCAACTGTGTCTCTTGGTCCCATTCAAATTTCACATTCTTCTTTAACAATTTGACTATTGGCTTAACCAACTCAGCAAAATTTGCAATGAACCTTCTGACAAAATTAATCTGTCCTAGAAAAGATTGCACCCCTTTTAGATTCTTAGGAGCATGCACCTTCTTGATAGCTTCTACCCTTTCTGGGTCTATTCTTACCCCTTCCTTTGATACTATATGCCCTAAAATATTTCCTTTAGTGACAAAAAATTGACATTTCTTTGGGTTTAAAGAAACTCCATATTCCATAGCTTTAATAAACACCTTTTCCAAATGGTTTTAGTGGTCTTCAACTCTTTTTGAAAAATAAGTCAAATCATCTTGATTAACTACTATGAGAACATTTACAAGATCTTTAAAAGCCACATCCATTGCTCTTTGGAAAGTTGCCTCTGCAATCTTCAAACCAAAAGGCATGCGGTCATAGACATATGTTCCCTAAGGGGAGTGAAAGCGGTCTTAAACTATTCAGATTCTTTTACCAACGCTTGGTTGTAACCTGAGAACCCATCCATCATTGAGAGTAAATCACATCTAGCTACATTTTGCAGCATAGCTTCCATATTGGATAACCCATAATTGTCTTTCAGTGAAGCTACATTTAAATGTATGAAATATACACATAATCTGATGTCCCCATTCTTTTTCCTTACTGGGACCAAGTTTGAAACCCATGATGGGTGTCTTATTGGTTTAATAATGCCTGCATCTCTCAACTTCATCAATTCTTCTTGCATTTTAGTGGCCAATAGTGGATTGATGGGCCTCTTCTTTTGTCTGAATGGTTTAACATCCTCTTTCAAAGGGATATCATGTTGGAAGATTTCTTCTCTATAAGATTTTAGGTCTTCATAAGACTAGGCAAAGACATGCTTGTACTTCTTCAGTAACCTTATCAGATTTAATCTCACATTGTTGCTCAAACTTTTACCAATACAAACCAACTGAGGAGATGTTTCTGATCCAAGATTTATCTCTTCCAAAGATTCCATTTTAGCATTGAATTTGTGAGACATATAATTATTATATATACTAAACATGCCCTCCAGTTCAACTAATCCTTGAGGAATATGAGTAGATGCTAGCTGAACAATTTCTTGATAAAAAATACTTTCCTTGCCATCTACAACTGCTACTAAAGAATCACAATCAATTTTCTGGCCATCATACTAATCTATACATTGAATAAACCTAAGGATGTCATCATCATCCTCAAAGAATTTCCAGTTATGAATATCATTAGGCACTGTAGGTCTATTTTACACTTCTCTCATAGATATGCCAGCAGGAGTAACATCATTATTCTTTAGAGAAAAATTAGCAAGAAAGTTTTCCATTATGTTATTTGATCTTTCTACCCAAAGAATGTTAAAAGCATAAAAGAATTATATCCTGTCCCAGACTACATACTTATACAATTTTAGCCTATCATATTTAGCAACATACTGTGACATGATCTGAGCTATGATCAGTTGGGAATCTCCATGAATTTTCAAACTCTTAATTCCATGTTTAATGGAAATATCTATTCCCAATATCAATGCCTCATACTCGGCTATATTGTTGGTGCAATGAAAGCCTAACAAAAAAGTGTATTTAAATGTAATACCTGATGGGGAAAAGGAAAACACACCAGCTCCTAATCCTTCTTTTGAGCACCCTCCATCAAAATACATTTGCCATAATCCATCTTGTTGCAACAACAGTTCATCAACAATTGGGCCAGTGTTTCTCATTTGTGGCTTGATTTCCTCAATAGTAAAGTTTTCCATATCAATGTCTACACAACAATTTAATTGGTCAGGCATAACCATCTCCACCATAAAAATGAATGAGGCTCTCTATACAACTTGACCTCAGTACCATTTACATGAATTGTTGGATAGGATAGATCCAACTGTAGTCTTCCACCCACTGCTGCTACCCATTGTCATGAGAGAAGCATACCATAATGGGGGTTTGTATCTACAACAACTATATCCATTATGTAGGTATCTTCAGGGAATGCATCTATTTTGACCTCAATATCTTTCAGAGTTCCTATCACTAGAATCTCTCTGTTGTCCATTGCATAACAACTTCCAGTAGGAGTAGTGACTTGAAGGCCTAATTCATTCATGACATGATATGACATTACATTGGCTGAAGCACCAGAGTCTATCATGCAACTTTTGACTAGTAAGTGATTTATCATCAAGTTCATATAAAAGGGATCAACCGAAAATGGTTCTTGAGTAATAACATTGCCAATGCAAATATCAGAGATTTCCTTACCCTTCTCTGATCCTTTTATATGTTTTTATTTTTCATTGGCTGATGGAGCTTCCCTTTTATCATTCTTTAATGTCAAGGACTCTTCTTCTTGGTTTGACATAGGAATACCATCTATTCCTCTCAATAGTGCAAGTGTAGCTTCCTTACACTCTTTTATTTTCAGCATCTCCATCAATGGGACTGAATCTTTCATTTGAGTAAGAGCATATTTCATGTCAAATATGGGCAACTCAGAAGAGATATCACCTATCTTTTCCCCTCTCTTGGCATTATTAGTAACCACTTTTTCTTCAGTTATGGTTTCCTCTTTTTCCTTAGAAGCCAGGGAAATTTTTTCTAATTTATTTTCTTGACTTTCTTTAGTAGGAAAATTTGCAGTAACTTTAAGGGAATATTTTTTGATGTATGTAGGAGCAGACTTGCCTTGATTATGCTCCACTCTTCTGTTTCTCAAATTATAAGCATCATTGGCTTGATTGATTACTGCAATAGTCAAGAATCTTTTCTCCTCATCAGTTGGTAATTTTAAATGGGAATATGCCTTATCATCCCCTACTACATTCACATTCATCTATGGAAAGGTATCAACCTCATCATTTGAATTAGAAACTAAGGATTTTTGATATTCTAAATATTTCCCTCTTGTAGCAGGAGTATTAACTTAAGGCTTATCTTTATTTGAAGACCATGGATAAGGTCTTCTCACAGTAAACATATTAACATCAGGACCTTCTTGTCCTGAATCAATTTGTTCACTTCTCTCCCCCATTTGATCTACTAGGGATTGAGCTACAACACATTGGTATGAAGAATGTGGCATGTTGAAAGCAGTACACCAAGGAGTGTTTTCTACATAATTAGTGCTATTCATTTTTAAAGGATCAGGGGTTTCTTTATCTTTTCAGTTTTCCTGTTCCTCAGGGATAGTATTTCTATTATTCCAATTTTTTTTGTATGGGTAATCCCTTAAATTAGGATGTTTATCAAACCTTTGGTTTTTGTACTTATTATCACGGCAACCCTTGTCATTTTTATCCATTTTTGCAGTGAGATATTTTACTACACTCACTAATTTGTTAACCATGTCATCTTCCTTGACAGGTTTTATTTCTTGTTCCTTTTCTTTCCAAAGTTTATTATCATCCCTCTTCCCAAGATTTCCTAATGCTCTTTTATTTCTCTCAATGTCAATAGAAAATTTGTAGGCTTCTCTTAGGGTTGTTGGGTTCTTATTCCTAAGAAAATAAGACATCTTATCATCAACAACATTAAAATAAGTGGTCAGACATACTCCCTCATCTAACCTTAGTACTTGGAAAAGTTTATTCATGGCCTTTTGAAACCTATTATTAAAGTCTGCCATGACCTCATTAGGGAACTTCTTGAAGTTGTTAAATTCATTCAACATATATCCAGAGTTCACATGTTCTCTGTATTGTTCCCTAAAGGCTTTTACAAAATCTTCCCATGATGCAATGCTATTATTTGGTAGATTTCTAAACCAATTCCTATCATCTTCAACTAAAGATTGAACAAAAAGCTTCATGATGACATCTTCATTTCCTATTTCAAAATCAGTTATCTCATCTGCAAAAGCTTTCATATGTTCTTCATAAGTTATGACATTATTCCTTGTGAACCTAGGGATTTTGTCTCTTACCTCATTAAGGATCACATTTGGGTGACCTAGAATGCCATCAAAGAATAGGGGTTGATATCTTTCATGATGAATAGGTCTCCTTTGAAAGTTTCCCAGAGTTTTGTTTTCATTTGGGCCTGCTCCTCCTCCTTGATTTTGAGTAGGCAGGGGAACACCTTGCTTCATACAAGAGATTTGAGTATTCAGACCAAAACTAATAGGTTTTGCACTTGTATTTGGACCAAAAGTTTGAGTACTTGGGCCACTACCACCCTAGTTTTGTTGTTGTGTCCCAGTGTTAGCAGGTATAGAACTACTTGCAGTTGTATTAGTATTGGCATGTAAAAATACAATCCTTGTTTTCATGTCAGCTGTTGCAGCTTCTAATTACATTTTCTCTAGTTGTTTGGCTAGATCTTCCTTGACCTTTCTGGCTTGTTCAATTTATAAATCAACTTGAGTCATTCCTATAGGGGTAATATTATTATGATTAGGCTCATTGATACTTATACCCACAACCTTCTGGTTTCCTTTGTCTGAGACATTTTTATCATTTCTCATGAGCTTTGCATTTGGCTCAACCTCATATGGGTGCAACTGCCTAATGACAGGTCCTTCTCCATCAAACTCATCTATGCTAATGTTTTCCCTCTTACTAGAAGCTTGTTTCTTCAAAGCTTCAAGGTCACCAAATAGACATGTGTCTAGACCTTTAACCTCTTCATTTAAACTTGTAGCCTTAAGCTCATTTCTTCTTGTTTCTGCCAAGAGTTCTTCTCTCTCGGTTAGCAAGTCATAGAGCTCTTGTTCATGTTTTTTCTTTACATCTGCTATTTTTTCTTTTTGTTCATGATTTTTCCTTCTCAAAGCCATGACCTCTTCTCTTAATTTATCAAAATCATAGGATGCTATTTGAGCAACAAATGTCTCTCCTAGTTGGTCCAGTGTTTCCTCTGCAGGGAAGAATCTTGCATCTATAAGTTCTCCCTCTCTGAAAGGATCAAAATTTATATCAGCTCTATAAGAACCAACTGGCCCTAGAGGTTCTACACTTTGATGAAGATGACCTTCTCTCTGGAACATGGTTTTCCATTCTCCCCTTAGAAGTATTTGGGGAGTTATTATTCAATCCAGATCTTTTGGACCACTGCCTCCTTCTAGGTGTATGGAGTTCCTCTCCAATATCGTTCTCAATATTAGCCTTGAAGTAGGACCTGGTATTTATTTGTAGACTCATTTTCATATTAGACAAGAAATTTTAAATCATTTACTATGCAAAATTGGAGTGCACAGAGATTAGAGCCGTTGCCTCTTTGCAGAGGACAAATATATATAAAATAGCTGAGAGACTTGTCCCAACTTAGAATTTCTTTTACAATAATAAGTTTGAATGACACCTAAATGCAAGGTTTCATAATAGTTTCTCACCTTGACCAAGTTTGTAATTAAAAGAGTACTATCCTTTGCTGTCTATATCACCATAGATCCATTTTCTCTTGAGAAATTTTCTTTAAAAACACATACTAGAGAAAATTAGAGAATTCAAAGTCACTACTCAATCGATGTGAGATAATATTTGTATCATTTTCAGGATCAGGACCTTCAGGTTGTGTGCAATGACAGATAAATAGAATAAACTTGCTCTTACAATAGTGAGAAAAAATAGGCTTATTCTTAGTATCACCATAACTAATTATTTAATAAACATAGCTCTAGAATATTAAACGTGTCCCCAGTAGAGTCGCCAAATTTTTAGCACTTTTTCATGTAGAATCTCTATATAGATTATCAAGCTTGACCCTCAGATTCCCAATTCTTTATTCATACAGGGAAAAGGCTAATTAACAAGGATATGATCCTTCTTCACTTTGAGCTCCAAAAACTTAGGTGGGCGTACCTTTCATAGATTACTAATTCTTAGTAAATCTAATAGTGGATAAACTAATTCATTATTGTCTTGTGCTACAACAGTTGACAACACACCTTCCAGATGAATATCACCAACCTTATGCAGAGCTTAACAAGCCAAAACATGAACTTAACAAGAGCTACTATTAGTGTAATAAGGATATTTATCCTTCTTAATTTTAAAGTATATGACTCAGGAAGGCTAACCAGATGATTCTCTCTTCAAGGAATCAGGAAAATAAATTGTATCCTTTGAATACAACTAACAAACATGAAAATTCTCAATAACACAAATGTAAAGATTAATTTGATTTATGATTGATGATGAAAACTACTTATCAGAACTTAGACCGGTGGCTAATCCTGGGTAAAGAGTCAAATGAGGTATAAATTCATAGAAAAAAAGTTAATTAGAACACAAATGAAACCCTAGATAGAATGCATTACAAACTACCCTCCCATTTTTACATCCATGTATCAAATTCTCATACTAATGTCCAGCCCTCTGGAACTACTCACAAGATAAACTCCTTCCTTGAAGGAAACCTATAAATAGTCACATTGTTACCTTATAACCACCATGTTTGAGATGCCTTACAAATTAAACACACAAGAGCATAAACATGAGTGCAAGAATACATCATAGATCTGCAACAATAAATTCCACTATATTTTTATCAATATTCTTCTGCTTCAATACATTCAAGATAGACAAAAACTTGGAAACCAAAACAAAGTTTTGAAGTCTGCCTTGCAGTTGTAAATTCACCATAATTTACAAAGTCTTACAATTTTCAATATATAGTCCACATTAGTCATCTTGGAATCCTTAAAAAATCAAGGATGCAACAAGCTTCAGATGACTAAGCTATAAGACAAAACATATGACTCATACATAAGACAAAATAACAAGTGGAGTGATAACCAATTTGTTACAAGATTTTCTCAAGTCATTTGTCTTCTGACTGCCTGGTTATTACAACTGCTTTAAAGTTGTTTGGAAGCTACCATATGTAATTTTTTTCTATGGTCATCTTATTTATGATCTTCTGCCCTTACCTTTTTTATTCAAAACTATTAGGAAGAAATTCCCTTTGTTGTTTCTATGCCACATCATCTTCTCCCTGGTTAGCTACGTTATACTTGTCCTTCCAAGAGTTCAACACCTCATCACTTGACCAAGGAAAATTCATAACCTCATCCTTTTTTTTGTTCATCTCATCCCAACTGACCTTTGCTTTCTCAACTTCCTCTTTCTAGAATTCAAAAAATGACCTGGTCTTGCTAAAGATTTCAACAGTTTGGGAAAACAAAAGTGATAACACTGTTGGTCCTTGTTGCTAATGCCTCATTCATCTGTCTCATCCACAAGGCTTCTTTCTTGATCTCACCACTTTTCTTGAAAATATTAGGAAATATCTCATAACGATCTTTTGAATATTCCTTTCTCAAAGTCTCTACCTTTCTTAAGATGCTCCTCCTCTTTATGTCTAAATCCATTAGAAATTTAAAACATTTATAAGTGATTGTTATTACAATGTTAACATTGTTTTCCTCTTTGGATGTATAATAGAAAAAATTCAATTCTACCCTCTTTCCCTTCCATCTATCCATGATTGTGTTCCATTTATCCTTATATGTATTTAACTCATCCATTATGCTAATAATTTTCTTTCCTTGCAATTAAATGGTAGTAGGACTTAAATCCTAAGTACATTGTATGAGAGTAGCATGTATCTTATCAACATACCTTTGATGTATCCATGCCTTTGCTTCTTTTAATGTTGCACAATCCTAATTCCATTTCTTTCTTGATTTCTCTAATTTATTCCTCTCAGAAATTAATCTTTCTCTCTCTAATTCCAAGTTTTCTTGTGTAGTAGGACTTGATGGCATAGGAGAAGGATGATAAGTTATAATTGGACTAGTTGAAGAGGGCTGATCTGGATCCTGTGTTATCATCCTTTGAGGAGAGAATTGTGTTGTTTGTTTACCTTCCAACATAGCAATTTTATTGTCCTTTTTGATAGAATTAATCCTCTCATCATTGTATGCCTTCATGACTACTTCAAATTGTGCTCTGAGGCCTTTAATCTCTTGTTTATTTTTCTCTGCCACCTTCATGCTAAATTTTGTAGATTCTAATGTGAGGCTAGCAGCCTTGACCCCTGAAGTGTCTGCAATGCTTCTTACTACTAAGATGCCAAAATGTTCAGCTGGATAATGTCCATTAGTCTTCTTATTGTCCCTTTTCTTGATTGACCACATTGCTAATGATGCATGATCTTCACTAAGTTTTACACCTGTGGATAGTCCACTAGTATGCAATGGTTTGTTTTCCTTCCTGATGGCATCAAAGACTATTGCATCAACAATATCCCATTCTGGGAGAATTAGGACTCCTTCTCTCCTGACCAATTCATGAGCTTCTCCAGGAGTAATCTTATCAAATTTAGATACCATTTCTTTCTTTACCTCCTTTTCAATTTCATCTTTATCCTTGTAAGGCTGATCCTTTTGCCTCTGATGACATGTTTCCTTGAATTCATTAAAATGCATTCTCCAGAGAAATTGAATAAATGTTCTTTCTTTATTAAACTTATCATCTGACAAAAAATCATCACTAGATTTCTTAGTGATGGGATCTAAATCCTTTCCATCAAAATCAACCACTATCAGATCCATCTCTGCATGTTTGGGAGCCTCTGGCATCCCTTCTTGCATTTACTAAGGTGTGGCAAAAATATGCCCTGTATTTCCCATTTGTACCAATTTCTTGCTCATCCATGTGCAGGGGAGATTGGGAAGGGGAGTAAACATTTTCTTGTTGTTGTTCTCCTTCTTCCCTCCTTTGCCTTTTAGGACATGACAATGATTGGATATCTGATTATAGGGTCCTTTTCCTTTTGAAATAGGGGCTGCTTATGTTGGAATTACCAAACTATACCATTTCTTCTGTTGTAAAACATATCTACCTGGTGGAACACCTCTAGCAGGGATGATCCTACTCAGCTTTGCCTTGGCATTTTCTAGCTCTGCTTCCATAAACTTTTCCTTCTTTTAATTCAAATCCTGCATAATGTCCTCAAACATTGTCATAAATGTATCAATCTTTCAGGCCCAAGGATTGAATTCATTCAAAGGGTCATATCCTTTATCAAAATATTGGACAAAGTCTAGAGTCTTTTTATAAACCAGCCATTTCTCCTTCTTAATTTCTTGCTCTTGCAGATTGAACTCATTTCTGATAATGTCTCCTAGAAAGTTGAATTGATGATCCAAAGTCAAACATTTTTCTCTTTTCTTGAACATATTACTGATAAAAGCTTCATTATTAGCACACCTCTATATTGATGTTGTCATATGATAAGGTTCTAAGTATTGGTGTAACTGTTCCCATCCCCCTTTTGTAGTAACAAATTGATGCATAATTGTGATAGTAGGGAAAATGGTTCCTCTCCGTTTTCCTATTAATGTATCTTCTTACAAAATAACAATTTTTCTAAGTATTTCTACAAGGCCTATTTTGAGAGGAACATGATAAGGCATTATATTTCACACTCCTCTAAAACCATACACTCTAAATACAGTTGATATAGGGTATAAGATAATATCACCCCAATTGTGTGCTATTTTTAAGGATGGAGCAAACTTCTTTGGTCTCAATAGACTCAATAAACCTTTAGGGATTCTAGGCTTCTCTGTGAACAATAAGGCTGTGAGCCTTGAGGCAAAGTACCTATCAAAGGTGATGTAGCTGGCCTCCTTTCTATCCCATGACATGTTTGCATTCCATAATTGAACTGGCATCTCTTCATCATCCTTGAATCTCATTAATTCCATCCCGTCTTCAAAATAGTCAATATTCTTGAATAAGATCATGTGCATGAGCATAGAATACCATCCAAAGGGTCTAGTTACGTTGGCATTTTTTATCCCTATCAAAACTCGATGAATCAATTCAGCAAGATGGGTGGAAAAATAAAAGATGGGAGTGGAGGATTTTCACCATCATTAACATGTAATGAATGGGCATTACTATTTCTTCATCCTCTTCAAAAATGTAACACAAGGTGCTATACATTATTTTTGCTCTTGAAATAAAATAGTCCAATTTTAAGGGTTCAGGTGTGTTGGGGCCTACTACAATCAAACCTCCTCTTTTCCTAAAATATTCCTTCAATGGACCATTTCTGAGGTAATATCTCTGAAATCCATACAATTGTTTGAAAAATTTCAATATCAATATCATCCATTTGTACAGAAGGATCATTCAAATTGAACACTTCCCTTAACTCTTCAGCTTTAATGCTCACCAATGCTCTATCATTAACATCCCATACTAACCTAGAAGTACTGTCATATTTCTATGTAATTTGGACTAATATATATGTATCCATTAAAACACCAGGACCATTAATTTTCCCACATCAAATTGCCATATATTGCTATCTGGAGTGGAGGCATTTCTGTAACTAAAGGCTAATTTGAAAAGGTCCAAATCATACACACTAGTTTTAGCATCTTGGGCCCATCTACCTCTGTCACATAAAACCCCTCCTACTTTTAAATGAAGTGACTTCGGGACCAAATTCTTAACCTTCAAAGCATCATTAGTTGATTCAATTAACTTTTAGAATAGATCTTCATAAACATGTATTTTTAGGTAATCAGTCTCTCGTGAAGTCTCTCTTCTGGGTGACATTTTGAAGCTAGGGTTTCTAGACAAAGGAATAGAAAATTTGTGAGAAGACAATCAAATTACACACCAAAACCTAATGCTAATTTAATCCATAGGTTCTCAAAAATGTATTTTCATAAGAAACTTACCCGTTTTGCAATTTTTCAACACAGATAGCGAACTTCTACCACTAAGCTCTACTTTGAAATACTTCGTTAGTTTTGGCCTTTTTAGTTTTGACATCAATATTATACACCACCTCAACTAGGCTTTAGCATTTACTTCTTGTTGCGATGGCCACATACCTTTCCATTACTTCCGCTGCATTTGAAAATTCATGACGCAACGGTTCAGACAATTTTTCTTTATTAGTTTAAACCCTGACTGTCAATTGCAACACTTACCGTTGCATCCTCTGGCTAATATTTGTTAATAACAATCACCATCAGTAGAGGACACATGGTGGGAAATTTCATTGCCTTGATAATAGATCAACATCATCTTTGGCCTGAGGAAACACGATCACCGTCCGATTGAAATTAACCTGCAACACCTTTATTAGCTTTGTTAATGCTGCATCGGGCCCGCTAGAGACATGTGTCACTCAATCACATTGCCTTAAGAGATAGATCTTGCACATCTTTAAGCTTTCAGAAATATGACAACTGTCCGATTAACACTGACTTGTATACCTTTTATGTTGACTTTTTTGACCTCATTTGGTCTGACTGGATAGGTGTCATTTAGTCATGTTCCCTTGTGAAATAGATCAACCACATCTTTGGGCTTGCAAAAATGCGATGACCTTTGGATCAAATTGAACTTGTAATTACTTTATCATCACTTTAAAATAGATGCCAGACCCACCAGAGACATGTTGTGGCTTGTCACATTCCCTTGGATGATAGATTTCCTACATCTTTGGCTATAGGGAATGTGACAACCATTAGATCAAAAATAATTTGCGTGACATAAGATACAATATTTTAAAAGGTTGCGAATACTCAGACTTAGGAAAAATTAAAGAGTTTAGACTTAGGAAAATAAAAAGAAAGGTACCTGTGCAACTTAAAAGACATGAAACCTAACCTTTCAAGTGGCAAAGTGGCCCCACTTCAAACATAATAATAAAACACATGGGCCAATGTCACTTAAGTGAACGATAAAGTAACTCAAAAAAAGAACAAGCTTATAAAGACTTAGGGCCTTTTTCTCGAAAAGGATAGAAATGACCTAGAATCTAGGGTTTCATGTATCCTTTTCTCATCATGCATGGATTTCAACCTTTTGTAGGAAAATTTTCACATATACCCGAACAGATTTTGACAATTTAGGACACAATCTGACATTGGGAACAAAATTTTTACAACAAGACCCAAAAATTATAAATATATCCAACAAGATCATTAATATATCAGTCTAACCATTGTTACAGATAAATCTCTTAGCCGAGTGAGACTTAACAATATTTTTCTTTTTATGACATTCAATGAATGCTGACTGTTTTCTTGTTGACCCCATAGTGAATGATTGGTCAAGGGAGAACTGTTAGTGATAAATCCTCTAACTAGGTCACACCTAATAGTGTGCATTGTAGCCTTTAATAGGGTTGGCTCTTAACCGAGCTCACTTTAGTATAGTGAATTATTTTGGGTTACCGGTACTATGTGGTTTTTCTCTCAGTAGGGTTTCCATGTTGAAAATCTTTGTGTTAATGTGTATGGATGTGTTGGATTGTTATTTTTCTTTACATATTACTTTATTTACATTGATCGATAATCACTGTATTTGTTTTACTACTACTCAATGATTGAGTTTGAGATCATAGTTTATATTTCACCGAGTTGATTTATTTGTTTGAAATTGTTTTTATATACATCTGGGAGTATTTGGGACTCTGGGATAAATAGAACTAATTGATCCACCCCCCTCTCAGTTATCTAACAAGGGCTACATCCATTTATATTTCACCGAGTTGATTTATTTGTTTGAAATTGTTTTTATATACATCTGGGAGTGTTTGGGACTCTAGGATAACTGTAACTAACTAATTCACCCCCTCTCAGTTATCTAACATGGGCTACATCCTTTAGATTAATAATAATTTTTTTTTACATCAACTCATCAAAAAACTATCATCAATTGACTTAGGGTCAAACCCATGACAAAACAAAAACTATATAATATCCGAATATCTATCATATTTTTATTTCCACTTATCGTAGCTAATAGCCAACACATCTTAGGTTGGGGATTAGATTAAAATTTATCTATTATGAAAATGGAGAAAGAATTTTGTTTTGTATATTATATTTCACAAATGAAAATATTGAAACTAATATATATTCTAAAACTAAAGACAACAAAAAGTCACATTAGATGCCATACCGACGATCCCATTGAGCTTCCAATCAAGCCTTTACCATGCATTTTGGGCTGAAATATGAATCATATTCCTCAACACTAACTATATTTGGAGTCTCCCCATCTACTGATGCTTCCTCTTTAATTCACACCTAAAATTCCTCTTCCTCCTTGTATCCTACTAACCCTTCCTCCTTTAGATACCATTTCAACTAAGGTCAAAACAATCATCTATTACCAAATCCAACATTTGTTTTAGAATTTGCACACTTCTAGATCTACTAAAACCTTCCTCCTAGGTAAGAGGTAAGGCTTAGGGGAGTGAATCAAAGAAAATTTTCCTACTTTCCTCTCACAACGCTTAACAACATAAAAATATTTCAAAATTAGATCTTCCTTATCCAGGTCAACATTTCCTAGCGCATAGTTCTCCTAGATAGTAAGTTAAAATTAGTCATTTACATAGTACCTTGGTTGTGTCTTTCATCTCACTCGCATTTAATACCCTAGAAAAAAACATGCCACAGTATTGATACTAACCCTTGTTATCTCTATGAATATTTTGTTGTCATTAGTTAAGGAAAAGTTATATGAGTCAAAAGATTCAATCGGTGAAAATGAGAAAAGTAAATATATGACTAGTCGGTAATGTACACCGAGTAAGGCAGTGAAGTTGGTAAAGAAAAGGCACTACATTAAGAGCCTATAGTTACTGAAAATTGAGCGCATATGAAGTACACTGAGTTGACAGTTACTGAGTACTAAAGAGAAAGTTAACCGAGCAAAGAGAAGTTACTCTATCGAGTTACTTAATTGATCATAATGCAATAAGGATGAATTTCATACATTAATAGAATATTAATTGTGATCATACAATGCACGAAGATCAGTTTGTTACACGATTAATGATCGAGATAATTCAAAGAGAAGTTCTGAGAAGAAAATTAAGCAGTTAATGAAAGATTGTTATTTCCAAGAAAAACATCAAGTACCGAGGTAAAAGTGACACACTCATCGAGCAAAAAAGTAGATCTAACAGATAAAATTTTTTATCAGCAACCTAACACATAAGATTAAGAGGCAATAAATTTTATACTTAAAGGATGATTTACAGAACAAAATTGACGATAGAGGAGTAATAATACAAAAAACACTGATATTGTTAAAGGAGTTATATTGAAGAACAAAGATCATAGCAGAGCACTGCGAGTTGATATCTAGCTACAATAGAGAAAATCTGAGTAGTGTTACAATTTGTAATTGAGGTAACACAATATTTCAAAGAACATAGAGTCTTATCAACATTTGTTATTGATGCAATATAACAGACATTGATAAGTTGTTTATACTATTGTATTGAGAGCTATAAATCCCAATACTAGGTAGATCTTAAATGATCTAATATTTGTAAAACCTTTAACATGGTACATCTCTAAGTGTAGAGATTGTAAAATCCTCTAAACAGGCAGACCTAACAATTCTTTGTATACTCTTAACCAGGTAAGCTATCAAAATAGATAGTCTTTGTAAGCTCTAACCGAGCACCCTTTATACTGCAGTTAGTGAAGGTTTTGGGTATCATCCCCACTGCAGTTTTGTCCTCTAACCAATGATTTCTATGTAAATAAAATCATGGGGTTATGAGTTCATTTACTTGAATGTTGTGATGTTATGTTTTATAATTTTTATATTAGTTTCATTTCAAGTTATTGAATTCAGTAAACAATATGCAACAATAAATGGTTATAGACAGTTTCAGTTATAAAAGTTTTTGTGGTACTGATTCACCCCTCCCCTCTTAGTCCCAAATTTCCATAGTTATTCCAACAATTGGTATCAAAGATACTACTCTTGAGTTATAAGGTTTGACCGATTGAGAGTCAAAGATTGTAGTCATGGAAAGTTTTAGGAAATTCAAAAGAATTGATGGTCTTGAATCTACGTTGGAAATTGAAAGAGAGTTAATCATTGATTTGAAGAAGAAACTTAAGAAGTCTCTAAGGGTTAGATTGAAAATATATGATGAGCTAAAGGTTACACAAGAACAAGTTGATACACTTGAAACAACATCTAAAGGTAGTTTTACTGATGAATCTGAGACAACTATAAAAGAACTACTAGAAAATAATGATACACTTACCAAGCAGTTGGACCTAATGAAAATAGATCTTGAAACCAGCATGATAAGAATGACTGAATTGATTGAAGAAAAAAGGATTGATGGAGATGAAAAGAAAATGGTAGAAGATGATAAAAGACAAGTTGAAATAAAGCTATTGAAAAATATAATGAGATAAGGAGAATGACACAAGTTCATTATGACATGATAGACCAACTTCTGAGTGCAAATCAAGATAACACAAGAAAAGAATTTGAGAATCAAGCACTGAAAGCTAAAATTGAAAGAATGGATCAAAGACTAAAAGATGATAAAGATGCAAATGCTATACTAAAAAGAAGTGAAGAAGCATTGAAATCTTTGGATCAAGAGTTCAAGAATCAGAAAAAAAGGAATGAAAAAAAAAGAATTGGATTCAAAGAGGACATCACTACCGAGAAAGGAGAATCATCAAAAGTAAATAAATATGAAAGTACTGCACCCCCACCGAAACAAAAGAGGCCAAGTTGCAATTATTGTGGGAAGCCTGGACATACTGACAATGTCTATAGGAGCAGGAAAGGTAAATCACTAAGTACACCCAAGTTTGATGGTTATTGTTTTAGATGCAATAGATAGGGACATCAAGCATTTGAATGTAGATTTAATCTTGCTAACAATACAAGGAAACCTAAGTTTGATGGTCACTACAATAATTGTAATAAGTTTGGACACAAAGCTAAAGAGTGCAGGTTAAAGAAAATAAATGAAAAATATAAACCTAATGAAGAGAATACTAAAACCAACCGAGAAGACATTTCTATACCATGGATCTACAATACAATAATTTTATGTTTATCCTATGGAAGGTATGGACACATTGCTGCAAATTGCATGCTGATGCACAAAAGGAACAATAAAAGAGCAAGGAGAAACCCTAGCATGGCATGTTTTCATTGTCATAAGGTATGACACCTTGAAAGGAATTGTAGATACCGAGGTGATGCATACACCAAAGATGAACCTAAAGTAAAAGTCCCTACTACTGCTGAGGAAATTTGAGAACAAATGAACAAAGTCGAGAGGAAAAAGACTCAGGTTGAAGGGACATCATCTGGAAGCACAAAATACACCATCTCTACCAAGTTGGTTGCACCAATCTCCACCTAGTCAATGAGAGGTATGTAGGAACTGCATGCTTATAATAAATCCTACTTTAGTTCCTAGAATTAGAGTTGAGATCCATATCGGCATATTGAGATGCAATTGGTTAAGTTGTATAAGTTTTGGATGGATGTTGTTATATATAGTTATTTTGTTGAACTCGGTCTAGAAAAGTAAATATGTAGTCGATATAAAGTTAAAAAGGGACTTGGGAAATGCATTTAATGCACATTAATAGAGCTGTTGGAAACCCTAATCATGGAAAAGGTATAAATAGGTCATTTTGCAAATTATTTAAACCTAACATTTTCAGAGGAACATTGAGAATATTTGCAGAGAAACTATCTCGAGTGAATTCAAGCGATTACGAGGTATTTCTGAATCTCTGCAAGAGTATTGAGAAGCATTTGAGATATTTACTTCATTCCAAATTGAGTTTGCAAAGTCATGTTTTATCGAAGCGTACCCTAGTTTTTTTAATCAAAGTATTTGAGGTTTTTCATGGCACCAAAGCTACAAAAACCTACAGTTGTGAAGGAAGTAGAACTAGTGAATCCAAATACAAGTTACCCCCAGCTATAGCCTCTGAAACAGATATGACGGGAGACCTATCTTTCATACTACTGGGAGTAATATTAATTGAAGATGTCTGCACATTTATACATTGTAAGATTGAAGATTTGTGAAAAGTAGAGATAGATACATCATTCAACAAGTTGTGCAAGAATTGGAATGTGAAGGAGGATAATATTCACCTAGAAGAAAAAGGTTTGAATCACACTATTAACTTACCGAGGGTTTTTAAGACAAAATGGATAAGAATGGTACTCAGCCGAGTACATGATCAGCTCATGTGGTTGGATGAATTGTCAAGATCACTAAGGACATATTGCATATCATTATTGGATTCCCCATAGGAGACAAGCCCAAGGCCACTAAGAAAATCGAAAAGGGTAAGCTCACCAAGCTCACTAAAGCACAATGGGATGACAGAGAGATGATGATATCCATAGTGATTGACCTAGAATTATAGTATTCTTGTAATTTGTTATTATATTGAGTGTTCTAATCATCCCAAGTGGACAGTGTACCATGTGGAGCAGTGGATTTGGCATACAAGCTAGTAAAGAAACAACTTAAATTGAATGTTTGTGAAATCTTGCTGAAGCAATTAGAAGACAATATGAACACAATAAGAAAATCAAAGACTAACACGCTGAAGTTTGGTTCATTATTGGTATGTATTTTCTTCTATTGTCAGAATTCATTTCCCTCTATTGGAGATGTAGTTTTGATCCCAAGAAGACCTATTCTCTATTAGATAAATGATTATATACAAAATTTTGGAGATGATTTTGATGCAATCATGTCTGAATACTTTCTAAATTTCCAAGAAAGAATGCGCAAGAGGTATAGGATACCACCTCAATTGATTTCAAAATATCAAGATAATATATGTTTTGAGGTTGAAACTGACACTTGTATCATCAAGGATGTTGAGCCTAGAACTGAATGGATACAATCGATAGGATATGAATTGGATCAGAACAGATTGAGGCACTACTTTTTAAACCTATTGATCCCAAAGATAAGAGGTATGATACTTATGAAGAAGTGAAAGTAAGGAATAAATAGAACATTGTAATACCTAAAGCAATTAAGAAGACATGAAAAATGATTGATAATCTATCCAAAACATTAAGAGTGGATGAGAAAACTGTTAAAGACACAAATGATGAGCAAGCTATTGTCATTGCTGACAAACAACTTGAACTTGTAACTTCACTGAGCACAAGAGGTACTGGAAGGAACACTATATCTTCAGTGAAACCAAAAGAAAAGGAAGTTTCAGAGATAACTCAACCCGAGGAGGAAAACCAGGTGTACGTTCACGAAGGAAGTTAATACTTGAGAATGAGAGTGAAAATGAATCAGATAAGGAAGCTAAGTCAACACCTATAGAAGATTTTTCAAGAGTTTTACAAAGTCTAGATGATTTTCTGGAAGAGCTAAAGAATAAAGGAAGACATGGAGATTTTAGGAAAGAAAAGTATGAGAAAAGGAATGACGAAGATAAGAAAAATATTGAAGAAGCTATTGTGGTAATACTAATGAGATACAAATTGACCCTAGAGCTAGCAAATAAGAAGCTAGAATAATTGTATAATAAGATTGATGCAAGATGAAAGTATGCACTTAATGCTAAAAAATAAATGAGAGAGAGGCCACTTGTACATACAGTTCCTGACCTCACACCATCTAAGATTAGTGAAGCACTATAGAAATATGCAAGAAGATTTATAATCAAGGGAAGAGCCCTAAGAATCATGAATGGAGATATACTATCTGTGGACAGGGAAACTGATGAAAAGTGGAGAGATATATTTGGCATATCTAATCCAGAGCAAGATGATGCAACAAAGAATCAAAGTGAAACCATGACTGATCAAGTAAAGGAAATCATAGGCCAAGTAGATCCAATTGATCTTACCATTGATAATGCAGAAGTAATCATTGAAGATGCTTCATAGGATATTGATCTTGTAAAGGAGTTGTCAAAGGATGAAGATGTAATGAACTTTCAAGTACCAGACACCAAGTATATGTATGTAGATGTTACACCATTGCAGAGTACTGATCCTATATTGGTACAAGTACAAAGTTATGAAACAAAGAATCAAAGTGAAACCATGAATGATCAAGTAAAGGAAAGCATAGGCCAAGTAGATCCAATTGATCTTACCATTGATAATGCAGAAGTAATCATTGAAGATGCTTCATAGGATATTGATCTTGTAAAGGAGTTGTCAAAGGATGAAGATGTAATGGACTTTCAAGTACCAGACACCAAGTATATGGATGTAGATGTTGCACCATTGCAGAGTATTGATCCTATATTGGTACAAGTACAAATTTATTATGCTATGCAGATTGGTACTACTGAAGTTGCACAAGATATGACAATCAAGCCACCAATTGACACATGAAATGTAAATGTTGATAAGCTAGAGGCTACCGAGACTGCACATAAGAAGGATACCGAGTTGGAATCTCCAACCGACACTGAAGGAAAGAAGTTGAACACACCAATGATCGACACATCAAATGTTTAGAATGATCTAAAGCCACAAGACACATAAAAAAAGAAATGTTGTAGGAATAAAATAAAAAAGGCAAGGATGTAGAGAAAGAAGAAGCAAAAAAATAAGAGAAAGTGAAAGTAGAGGAGAGCATAGCCGGTCACCATACCGAGTCACCAGATGAAATAATAGCATCACATTCTAAATGCTCTACTAGAGAGATAAAATTGAGTGAGAAGAAGAGGAGTAAGAAAAGGAAGCAAATCATTGATTTGAGCGAGCCTATCATAATACCAGCAGGAGACCCCAACAAAATGAAGCCTAAGGAATTGTGTCTAGATATGCCAAGTTAGTTGGAAGAAAAGCTGAACAGGAAAACTATTGCAGAGGAAGAAGGTAGATATACTAGCATATGTCAAAGAAGTTCTCCATGAGATTATTCCTGAAGTTACCATTGATGAGTTTGAGGCACTATTATACCAAATTGGGAATCTAGTCCAACAAATCATAGGACCAAACAAGGACATGATGAAATACATGTTGAAGATTCACAAGGCATCAATGGAGAAGAAATTGATGGAAGACCTACTGAAAAACATTTCTATAGTGAAGGTAACTCTTTCTGAGTTATGCTCCAAAGTTGAAGAATAATTGCAGTCCATCATTTCATTATTTTAGAAAGTCTGTATTCTTTCTAACTATATCGAGGACATTAAGAAGGAGGAATATACTGAGAAAGAGTTAATTGAGCATCTTGCAAAGCCGACTACCGATCCTGGAGAATTTTTGACATACTACTCAAAGATACATGAACTCATGGGAGTTCAACTCTCATTAAGACAGGAGTAAGATAAGATGAGATTAGAGTTGCAAGAACTATTTATTACCCATATGTAATAAATGCCGATACATCTGAAGAAAGGACAAGAACTAGCAAGTTTTTGAACGCTTAGCACCCTGGATACTATAGTTGATCTATCGACAGACATAAATGAACACATTGTGATATTACAGAATCTATGAGACACTTTGGAAACTGTACTAGCCAGATTATAGTAGAGGTATAAATTTTTTTTAGATATTTAAGTCTTACTGTTGAGAAATTTTGTAAAAAAAGGGGGAAATATAGATAGACTTATGAAAATGAAACAAAAAAAGCAAATAGAGTCAATACAAAATACAAAAAAAGTATATATGTAAAAATAAAAAAAGAGGAGAAGAGCTGTACATATTTCATATAGAGAGTAACATCCAAGGGGGAGTTACTAAGTTTTGATGACTTTGAGGTTTTTGTTAAAAATTCTCAACTAATGTCAAAGGGGGAGATTGTTATCTCTATAAATATTTTATTGTCATTAGTGAAGGAAAATTCATATGAGTCAGAAGATTCAATTGGTGAAAAGGAGAAAAGAAAATATATGACCAGTTGATAATGTACACCGAGAAAGGTAGTGAAGCCAGTTAAGCACAAACACTACATTGAGAGCCTACAGTTACCAAACACTGAGTGCATATGAAGGACATCGAGTTGATAGTTATCGAGTACTAAAGAGAAAGTTAACCAAGCAAATATAAGTTACTCCATCGAGTTACTTACTTGATCATAACGTGATAAGGACACATTTATACATTTACACAATATTAATTGTGATCATACAATGCATGAAGATCAGTTTATTACAAAATCAAAGATCGAGATAATTCAAAGAGAAGATCTGAGAAGTAGATTAAGAGGTTAATGAAAGATTGTTATCTCCAAGAATAAAACCAAGTAATGAGGTAAAAGTGACACAATCACCAAGCAGAAAAGCAGATCTAACAATCAAAACAAATTATCAGTGACCTAACACATAAGATTAAGAGGAAATAAATATTATACTTAAAGGATGATTTACAAAACAAAATTGATGATAGAGGAGTAATAATACAAATAAGGCTTATATTTTTAAAGGAGTTATATTGAAGAAGAAAGATCAGAGCAGAGAACACTGAGCTAATATCTAGCTACAACAGAGTAAATCCAAGCAGTGTTATAGTTTGTAATTGAGGTAACACAATATTTCAGAGCACACAAAGTCTGATCAACATTTGTTATTGATGCAATATAACAGACATTGATAAGTTAATACTATTGTATTGAGAGCTAGAAATCCCAATACTAGGTAGATATTAATCGATTTGATATTTGTAAAACCTTTAACATGGTACATCTCTTAGTGTAGATATTTTAAAATCCTCTAGAACTAGGTAGACCTAACAAGTCTTTGTATACTCTTAACCAGGTAAGTTATCAAAATGGCTAATCTTTGTAAGCTCTAACCGAGCACCCTTTATATTGCAGTTAGTGAAGGTTGTGGGTATCATCCCCACCACAATTTTGTCCTCTAACCAAAGATTTCTACGTAAACAAAATTATAGAGTTATGAGTTCATTTAGTTGAATGTTTTGAGGTTATGTTTTATAATTTTTATATTAGTTTCATTTCAAGTTATTTAATTTAGTAAACAACAAGCAACATTATATGGTTATTGATAATTTCTGTTATAAATTTTTTTGTGGTACTAATTCACCCCTCCCCTCTCAGTCCCAACTTTCCATAGTCATTCCAACAACCCTATATTGATGATCACACTTCAAGAACTCATCTTCTAACACCACCTTTACTATATGAATAATGATCCCATAATCTATTCCAAAAATACACTTAAACCTCTTGTAACTCAATGTTCATTGTTCATGCTTAGTTCTCACCATCTACCACTATGAAAAATGAGACCTTCTCAGCACTACTCTTGTCATTCTAGTGGTATTTCACATTTTTATGCCATCCATATCACACATTTTTATCTCAAGAATTTGAAAGGTTAAGATTAAATCCTTACATTTACCATAATTTTAAATATTCCAACTTTAACTTATAATAAATGCTCTTTCTTGTCTGCACTCAAGTTAATAATTTCATCATCATCTCCCACTAAGCCATCTTGACTATCTTGACATACTTCTGAGTTGGCCAAAGAATCAACCAAATATTTTCCTTCCTAGTATATGCGTGCTATTTTAAAATCTTCAAATAATATAATTTCTTCCATTCGATCCATTTCCTTAGTTTCTAGTTAAATTTTTCTTTTCTCTATTGTGTTGATCTGATAGTTATGAGGGAATCTCTTTCTAGATGCAACCTCTTAGGTTTTAATTCAATTCCATAGTTTAAGAAAAGTGAAGCCACACATAATTTAATATTATTGTTTGTCATCACTCTTGTATACTTAGTCTTCATACAAAACACTTTACGAGTGATCACAAAAAATCCATCAAATTTAGCTGCTAATGCTTCTAGATCTGATTATGTATATAATTTTTGCATCAACGTTTCGAATCACACTCCATGATCTATAAATAGGATGAAAGAGATCACAAGGAAAAGAAAGATAGTCTATTTTCATATCTAACTGGATAAAAATAAGAAGAGAGAAGCAACACCAAGATCGAGGAAAGGTCAATGGTAGAGATTGACTAGGAAGAAGGGATAAAACAAAGGAGAAAACTAAAAAATTAGCAAATAAAACCAAAAACACTAATTATACTATAACTAAAAAAGAAGATACCTCAAATTAAATACAAAACAAGATAAAAATAATGAAAAACAAGAAGATTAAAAATTAGAAAAAAATAACTTAAAACAAACAATAAACTAAGAAAAAGAAAGCAATAAACAAAAGAGTAAAAACAAAACAAAAATTAAACTAATAAAAGAAACACCAAGAACTGAATAACCCTAAAAAGAGAACAAAATCCAAACTAAAAGGAAAAAATAAGGAAATGAGAAATAAAGAAAAAAGAAGAGAATAAAAACTAAAAAGAAAGTGTATATATATATATGTGTGTGTGTGTGTGTGTGTGTGTGTGTATAGACATATATATATATATATATATATATATATATATATATATACATATATATATATATACACATATATATATATACATATATATATAGATATATATATATGTATATATATATGTATGTATATGTATATGTATATATATGTATATATATATATATGTATATATACATATATGTATATATGTATATATATATATATATGTATATACACACACACACACATATATATAAAATTTGATATGTAATAATGTTAATATGTCATAAAATAAAAAATTAGCAATTATTGCCCCACGATATGCGAACATGTAAATAATTGAGAATTACTTACAGAGGGATCAAGGTATCCCTCTCACCTACCCCACTAAACAACATTGGTAGCTAGTAGTAGGAAAGAAAGCTAGAAGAAACAGGAAAGATCAGGCAATAAAATATCCTTCAGAAAACTTGGTCTATAAAAACTATAGGGATGCCCTAGGTTGGAGAAGAGAACTAATCAATAAAATTTGGGCGATCCCTCTAACATCCAATATACTAGGGTATGTCTCTGGGGTCAATCAAATCCCTCTTGCAAGAAAGGATTGAAGATCATAATTTATTCAATATTCTAGGAACAAACCTCAAAATTGAGGAACCCTAATTGGGGCTCAGCTAGGGCATGATGGAAGGATCAAAAAGTGAAATTATTTCCCTGCTAAAATTGAAGGAAAGGTGAATCAATTCCTAGCTAGGATGAAACCAAAAAAGAGACAACATAATCATGCATAGCCCACTCAATACATAAGAAGGCATGAAATAATGGCTATGGTAATCAAATCTGAAATCTTACAACCAATATTAGACAAATACAAGAAATTGGGGGTTTTGGAAAAATGGTGTGGTCCTTATAATCCCAAACAAGACATGATGGAATGGTGGAAGGAAAAATTCCACCATCAGGTTGTTGGAAAGAGACACTGCTCTTGTTAGTTCATATGTCGTCACTGATGAAAACTATACATGTTTTCCATGACTACTTATCATATTGTGGTGATACCAAAGGTTAGAGTGAGGATTTGGCTAAGTATGGGAAAATTGGCACAATATATAGAGTTTTGTATATGGATCAGTACAAGAAGGTATGATTGAATTTTGAAGTGTGAAGCTAGGAGTTTCAGAGAGGTATAATATACCTTGTTATATGTTTGCAACAATCAATGCTATCAGATGTTTGAGTTATGGATTTATGGGTATCGAGTATACAAAGAACAATGGAGAACAAATAAAATTGGTAATTGGATTGATCAATGATCCTATCTAATCGATGATATAATTAGTTTGACAGTTTTATTTTATAGATCCAAAATGCATGTTGATATTTATGCCATTTTTTGAGGTTAGGAACACATTTTGAGCTTGGATCTGGCTGACACTTCACACATTATTTATATTGTTCTTAAGAATGACTAATGGATATATTAACTTTGCTAATGGATATATAAGTCTTTGTGATGATTTATATGCGTGATGGTTGGATAAGATAATTATATGATCTGTATGTGTGATGGATCAGTGAACAGAGGTTTGATTCTCAGATAAGAAGATTACTTTTTTCTTACATAGAATTGTTCAGGTATAATTGGTGCTAATTCTCAGTTCATTTTTGTTGATTTTAATCCTATCATTTTGTATGGCAGTGAGCCTTTATATGTTGTAATATGAGCAGTGAGCTCTAGGATGTAAGTCTGAATGCATGTGCATTCCCCTATGTACTCAAACCTTTAATAGGGTTTTTATTTTTGCAGAAGTAATTATATGTGGGTTCTATCCCCACTTTAGTTTTTACCTTAATAACGTTTCCACAATAATTTTTTTTGGAATTGGTTGTTGATGATGTTGTCAACATTCATGTTTTGTCACTGATGTCAACATATGTTTCTATGGCGGAAGAACATACTGGTTATTACTATTTCTTGATGAATGACATAAGTGTATGGGTATTGTATGGTTGATTGAGAATGAGTGAAGATGGTGATGTGTACAGGGATATGTTGTGATCTTATTACTAAGGTCGCATAGCTTAATATTGTCTGTTGGATGAGTTACAGATGTTTTAGTGAAGACTGGGTACTGGACAGTGACAATGATCTTTGACAGAGTTAGTCTTTCTATTTTGAGTATAACTTACGTGTGATGTGTATTCAGGTTATGCGAGCTTAAGGGAAGGAAGAAGACATGTTAACAAAGGTTTTTTATGTTTCACGGGTTGTAGGACTCTTGCTGACATCATTTGTGGGGTGTGTTGTGGAGGAGACCTATTTAGGTCTGAGTTCAGATATGAAGCATGTATTATGGATTGCGAGCATGGATTACAGATCTTGGATTATATTTGATGACTTGTAATTGATTTTTACTTGTCATAGTTACCGTGTGTATCTTAGAAAGGGGTTAAGTAATTATTTGTACATTGGAAAAACCTAATTGGCCGAACTAATTGATTATTGTAATAGGGTATATATGAGAGTTCTTTTCTTATTGGAAAGAGTGATTGTGGAAGAGACAACGAAGTGTGAAAGATGTGACCTTGTTTGTGCTAAATATGCAGGATGTAGAGTAGAGGTTGTGATTATGTTACTTTATTGGAAATGACCAAGAAAAGATAGTTGCTATCAGACAGTTCACTGGATTGTATATTTCTTATATACACTTGTATTTTAGACTATAAGTCCTGAGGGTGGATTGAACCTTGTTTAGGCAGTGTAGCTAGGTAGTGAGCTCACTGTTCCTCTTGATTCCTAATAGGGTCTGTCCTTTAACAGGGTCTGTGTACTGTAATGCATCAATAAGCTCATAATAGGGCTAAATCTTTTGAAAAGGATACTGTACTCTTATTACATCATTTGTGGGTGCTAATTCCCATCGAGGTTTTACCTTTAACATGGCTTCCTCGACAACAAATGATTTTTTTTATTATGTTGGCATTTACTGTGTTATCATTTGGATTAAATTTTTGTTTATAAAGTTTAATGTTTGATAATCTGTCTCACAACTGATTCACCCCCCTCTTAGTTGTGTTGGTGGATTGTTACTCCTAATAATTGGTATCAGAGCTATTGGTCCTTAGAGAGAAAGCTTAACAACTTGAGGTGATCCTAAAGATGACATTCTATAGGAAGGATTGTCCAAAGTTTGATCCTAAAAACTTTGATAATTGGAAGAAGAAGATGAGAAGATATTTTATATGCTTGTGAATCAACTACTAGATGATTACAAAGAAGGATGTAAAGATGAAGGATGAGGATGAACTAGATAAAGCTATTGATGAAGAAAAGAATATATTCTCATATAACATGGTTGTGAGAGAAGAATTGATTAGTGCGCTCTCTCAAGGTGAATTTATAGAGGTTAAAGATTTGGATTTTGCACATGACATTTGGAAAAGATTGGAAGCACTATATGAAGGAGATAAGTTTACTAAGTAGGCAAAGTTACAAAACTGGAAAACAAGGATGGAAAATTTGAAAATGAAAGATGATTACAATATTAGAGCATATGTATAGAGAATTACTAAGGTTGTTATTCATATTAGAAACTCTGGAGGCACATACAGTGAGGCAGAAGTGATCGCAAAAATTCTTAGATCTTTGACACCTATTTATAAGATTATAGTGCAAGCTATAGAAGAGATCATACCTTTGACAATGAACTTTAATAGAGAAATTTTGATTGCAAAATTTATTGGAATTAATGGGAAGTGTGTACTGAGAGGGGAGGGGTGAATCAATACCTCTAAAATTTTTGTATCCTTTAATCAATTAACCTTTGTGTAATCAATTGTATATCCATTCATCTGATCTATACTATCTTGTTGCGAGTTATATCAATTTATAAACTTAACATATATATGAACATTCATGAAAGTAATTGATACATAACACAAGATATGATATCGTAGAAAACTCCTGTTAGGAAGTAAAAACTACGATGGGGATGGCACCCACAAATCTTCACTATCTGCAGATTGGAAGGGGCCAGTTAAGGATTAAAATTTGATCACTTCTGATGATCTACCTAATTAAGAGTATCTATGGATACCTGTTAAAGTCTACTTAGTTAAGAGCTTTAGCAACACTATTGAGTGTACACTCGGTTAAATGATTTATAGTTTGGCTGTTAAATCCACCTTCCTTGAAAGGATTTTTACACTTTTCTACACTTGTTAGAATGATAGAAAATTACAATTTGACCTGGTAAATGCAATCTCCTATTTATGATACAGATCCATTTAATTTTACATGAATAAGATTATTACCTAATGTGATTGAATAATACCTTTGATTCTCGGTAGCCTCTGTTCTTGGTTCTTGCTAACCAAATTCACCTTTTCCTGTTCTAGTTCTTGAAACTTTCAATCTGATCCATAGATGTGCTCATAGGCTTCATTAATCCTCTCTTCTATATTCACATCATATATACTGAATGATTTAATAATCTATTTATAAGATGGATTGACATCATCAAGTTTCACGAAAAACAATGTTAACTCGAAGATCAGGTTTACACCTTTATCTTGATCTCCTAGTGTATGTGTTTTAAATTAGTTAGAATGATTAAAGAACTTACATTCATGTTTCTCGTCCCTAAAGAAATAGTTTTAAAAACAAATCAATATTCTATAAATAGAATAAGACTACTTTATCTAATGTGGAAGTCAGATCCGCTTTTTGCGGGCTGCAACTAACTCTTAGTTTATGATGATCAGTTATGCTATGAAATTGGTTGACTATTTTTTGGTTTTTTTCTCTCGGTTTTCTCTTTAATTGTCTTTTTCTTTGCACTATATCCTGCACATCGGGTTCCTCTGTCTGGTTCCTCTTTATCCTTTTGACTTTGCATTTTTGGTGTACACACAAAGTTGTGTCATCAGTTCTCTTTGTACTTAGTCATTTTCGGTGATCTCTTTACGTCTGATTTTTGGTTTTCTCTTTGTCCTGTCTTTCAGTGTATGCTTACCGAAAGTGTTGTTTGCATACTAATGGAAAATTAATGTCATCAATCTCCTCCTTTGACATTAGTATCAAAAAATGATATGTGCAAAATACTAACAAAATGTTAAGTATATACAACATATATAATCCTTAGTCATTTCATGATGCCCCCTATGTATATGCCAATATATTTGTACATATGATATCTTTCCCTCTATAAATACATATAAATATCATTTTCCATCTGAATATATATCATTTTCCCCATATGAATATATATACATATCATTTTCCCCCTTTTTTTGATATTAAGGGCAAAGGTATATACCTTATAGCTTATAAAAAATGTGGGAGTGTGAAGACTTCATGGCTTCCATAATTTTCTCCCATTGATCCTTTAAGTTATCTAGAGCCATGTGCTCGAGTGTGATCTTGGAATGCATATCGTAGATGCTGTCTGCTAGAGACATCTCTGGGGTCACTATCAGTTGTCGTGCTGAACTGATGTGTTGTTGAAGCAGTGTTAAATTCAGTAGAAGTTGAGCTTGGAGCTCGATGAATTCTTCCTTGAAGTGTGTCTCTGCTTCCCATAGTTCCTGCCTTAACCTTTTTATTTCAATGATTTTCTCATAGTACAGCTTTAGTGCATTGTCTCCATCAGTGGTTAAGCTTTGAGCACTGTTAGCTAGATCTGTATCTATTTTTGCTATGTTGTGACTATTCTCTTTAGTGAAATTTTCCAATGTTCTTACTTTTTGGATCAAGGAAATAGCTTCAGTTATAATTGGATCTAATTTAGTAATGAATTCTGAAAGATTTACCTTGTTTACTGCCACTTCTTGGCTGATGTTCTCAATTAGTTTCTGCTGGTACTTCTCCTCATCTCTCTCTTCAATTGCCTTCTCTGCATCAATGTTCTGAGTGGTAATTTATTTGGTGAGAGTGGTTATTTGATCAAAAATTGGCTTATTCTGATCAATATCAACATCGGGAACAATCTAGTGCAAGATGTCCCTAGTCTTTTCTAGTACCATTGAGTCTCGGTGTTGTTTCCTTAGCTTCTCTTGTAATGCCTTTCTTTGGCCTATTTCACCATATTCTTTCAATGCTTCATAATCAAGTGTAGTTGGGTCACATTTTGGTATCTCAATGATTTCATCCAAAGTGACCTCCAACTTATTCTTTTTGGATTTCTTCTTCTTCTTTTGTATTGCACTTGAATGTAGTACCATTGCCAATTTATCAGCTTTGTCACTTGTGCTTGATGAAGTAACTTGTTGTGCTTCTTTTTTCTTCTTTGAATCAGTTTTAGCTTGTCAGGTGTCTATAGACATCTCCACATTAACCTTCACATTGTTGGTAGCACCTTTGTCAGTTTCCTCAGGAGTGCTATCTTTAGGTTTATCTCCTTCATCAATGTCCTTATGTACTTCATCTTTCTTTGTTTCTACATCCTTCTTTGTTGTGTCTGCATCTGCTTGTTTTGAATCTCCTCCTGTAACATTATCAGTTTTGATTACTGTGTGAGTGTCTCTGATGTATTTCTGATCATCGGTGTTGTCTTTCTTTTCCTCTTCCCCTGCATCCTCGGGAGTATCTTTTTCAGGTGACTTGTCTTTTTCTTGTAGAATATTGATAGCTTGTATCAATATTAGCATGTTGCATGGTATGTTCACCTATGCAGTATCAATTGTTGTGTCCTGCTCATCGGTTGTGTCCTTTGTAACATTGACATGTTCATCTTTATTTACTTCCTCTATTGGATCATCAGTAATGTCAATGATAGTGCTATAAAAAATGTTGTCCTTTGTGGTGTCAAGCCATGAATAATCTGCAACATCCATATTTTTGTTGCCGGTTGTGTCTTCATCTTCCTTGTCTAAATCAATAGATGTATCATCTTCTGTATCTTTTATTAAGATCTATTCTTGAGTTGCCTTATCAACATCTTTATGTTGTAGGTCTTTCTCGGGGCTTTCTTCCTCAGTACTTCTGTTTAGAATTTTACATCATTTCTTATGGCTCCCTTGTTCAAGCTCTATAATCTTCCCTTCAAGAAATTTTTAGGCTCTCAACTTTGGTGAGAACTCCTTTTTGTGTTTCTCCATCATTTCATCAATTTCTTCTTTCTTTGATTCAAAAGGCATGAGAGTAACAAGTACTCTTTCTCTTATTTCCTTCTCACTCTTCAAAGAAGATGTCCATCTTGAGTATAGTCTGTCCAAGAGTTTCCTTGGTACATTATTTCTTTCAAACTAAATCAGTACATATTTGAACTTGTACATCTTTTCTATGATGAAATCTTCAACTTTGTTCTGATCTTCTAGATCTAGTTTCAACCATCTTCTAATCTTAGAATTTGTAATAGATATTGAATTTGCAATAGATTTACAAATGTCATCAATGCTTTCTGGAGCTTTAACCTTGACATTTTATGCCTCTACAACTTCATCTTGCTTGGTATCTTCAATATCTTCTCGGGTTCTAATGAGCTTCCTTATTCTTTTGTTTGGCCCTCTTTTAGTGTGGTCACTTTCCTCTTGTATATTCTTACTTTTAATTTCTTCAAAGGTGAAGGATTTGAATCCTTAGATGTTTGGCTTCTTGTTCTAGAAGAAGCTGTGGTCCTTGGCTTCTTGGTTGGTGGAGGAGGTGATGAATCTGACTCTGTGGCCTTGGAGTCATTATTTTATTTAGCTTCACTGATAGGTAGTTGTCCTTTGGTTTCTTTCTCCTTTTCAATTTCCTCTTCCTGCTCATTTTCTTCCTCTATTGTCGACAGTATCTTCTTGAGGTTCTTTACCATTTTGTCCTTTTTCCTGACAATTTTCTTAACAACCAGGCTAGATTTTATTCTTTTTTTGTCCTCCTCATAAGTTCCAAACTTAGGTTGTTTCTTGTCTAGTGGTTCATTTAACAAGGCATTAATTGCTTTAGATGCAAGATCAATGTTTATCTCATATTTAATGGTTGAATCCATGATGTCCTCAGTACAACAGGTTTGATATAGGTGTGGTCTGTATCAACCGTGAAACATATTTCATCTCTATACTTCTCAATGAGTTGATCGGGGATCCTTACCCTCTTTTGCATTCAATCTTTGAATACAGCAAAGTATTCATCTATGACTGTATCAAAATTATCTCCCAGTGAGGCTATGTGTTCACTGATCTGCATGGTGACCAGTTTTGTGCTATCCCATTTCATATCTCCTACCAATGGGAATGTTCCTTGAAAGTAGAAGAAAATACACATTATGAGTGAGCCAAACTTACATGTGTTTGACTTTGCATTCCTTATAGTCTTTAGATTCTCTTCTAGCTGATTCAGTAGAAGTTTAGATAAGTCCAACTATGTTCCCTTATTCACAATCTTATAAGTTGTGTCTACTGCATCAGATTCTATGTTGTTCATCCTGCTGGATTGAAAGAATTTGTAGCCTAGAATACATGCACCAAATTTCATCTCATCATTAGTAATGGTGGAAACCTTCAATCCTCTGCCATCCCATTTGGCTCCTATAATCTTTTCATTCTCAGGCTTTGGTGGGTGCTTTAATCATTTTTACCTTCTCGGTTACAGGGTAACTGGTGATAGCATGGATACCATCTTAGGTTATCATCTTCGGTTCATCTAGCCAAAGTTTATGATTGTGCATTTGGCTTAGTACTAACTGAATCCACTCAGTTTTGAATGCCTTTGGGAACATTAGGGCATTAGTGAACCCTTTCACTTCTATATTTTTGTGCTCATCTTTCAAAGTTCCATCTTCATTTCATAGCTTCTTATAATCTTGTTCAACCTTTGAATCACCTATTTCTGTAATTTTACAGTGTATAAATGCTTGAACATCCTCAACAAGAAAAACCCTAGCTGGTAATCGCGATAATGCTCCAGCATTGTCAGGTTGTGAGGCAAGCTTAGGGTGAATCTTGTAGTGTGGTTCCTCACATGCCAAATTCTTGATGAGCTTGAACTCATCCTTCTTGGTGTTCTTTGATTTCAGAGTTCTTGAAGTTGTATCCATTTTCAGATTTAGGGCTTTCTATGAAATACATAAAATAGAGTTGTCAATTGTCGTAGAGCTTACTGTATACACCAATTGTTGTTTCTAATCTGCTTTGGAGTGCCGGTGGTTGAGTTGTGGTCTCTCTGTGATCTTGTCACTTTCTACTCAAAAATTTCTCTTGTCACTCTGCTCTAGTCCTGGTGAACAATGAGACCATCCAGTCACCTTTTTATAGCTGTTTTGACTTAAAAAGTGTGTCATTAATGCTTACCAACTCCTCGGTGTGTGAAGACAGAGTTCGTCAGTTAAGAATTCAACTTCCCTTTGGTGACAACATGACATTTTAGGTCGGTCGTTATACCTCGTTCTTTTAACGACGAGTTTCGTTATTGCAAAAAAATTGTTCACTTTGCTCAGTTACCAACGAGGCTCGGTTTACACTAGGAAATTTGATTTTAACTGACGCTTCTCGGTAAGTGTAGGCAGTCTCAGCTTTGAGTGTGTACTGACAAATTTTGGTATGTATGCCTAATAGCATGGTTATCAAAGATTTTAACAAGTAATACCATGGTGCATCTTTACTTATGTTAATTTGGTATTTTATCAACATAATATGAAACTGATGTAAAATAATAACTTGGGGTAATGCAGTTCCATACTTACTTGTTCTTCTTAGGTGGGGGTGGTGATGTCACTAGATCCATTGGATGGGGTGTCACCATTTGCATTTCTCGGTCTAGTTTCATCATTGTTTGAAGCTTTTCTCCACATTTTGTCTCTTGCTCTCCAGATGTCTTCAATGGTGTTTCCATTGGGATATGTGCTAGTCTCTATCATTCGGTCTTTGCAGTCTTTCTTGAGATGAGCAACTTTATGACAGTATAAGCATGCCATTTCAAGGTTAGTCCAGCGTCTAGACTTTCTAGTCCACTATCTCATATAGTTTGTAGCAATGTGACAAAATCTTCCACATGTTGTACAATTTGTCCAAGTGTTGTAATCCCATACATACTGGTTATCGACTCTTTTCAGTTGATAGGGAGTTTCTTGACCTCTAGACTTCCATGATTGCCTTTTCTTTTTCCATCATTTAGGAGTTGTGTACCCATTCATTTTTCAAGTAGGAAAGTATTTGTCCATGTAGGTTTCCTTCTTTGGTTGTTTCATCTCAGACTTACATTCATATGCTTTATGTCCTTTCTTGTTACATTTATAACAAAATCCTATGAATGAAGATGTAGATTTAGGAATACCTTTCATTTTGCCTCTGCATACATTTAATTTATGGCCTTTCTTTCCACAGTGATTTCATGTAAGATTTCTTGGTCTTGAATTTGTATAGACATTCTTTGGATTAGTTTGATTTGATGATTCTCCATTCTTGGTAAAACCTAGACCTGTGTTGTTGAATCTTTATTGTCCTTCAAGAAAATCATCCATTCTTTTATTTCTTTCTTCAAATTTCTTGATAATTTCATTATGCTTCTGCTAAATTATTATTTAATGTTTCAACTTTTCATTCTCATCCCTTTGCTCACCGATAGCTTCTATTCTTTCAATGAGCTCGACATTTATTTTGTTTGCCTCTTGACTCATAAGAATAATCTGATTTGTAACCTCATGGGGATGTTCTGTAAGTCTTTGTATTTCAAACTCTTTGTCTTGTAGATTTTCTTTAATCTTTCTTCTATCATCGATAGCTAGTGTTATTTCTTGCTTAGCTTGTCTAGCATTGTTCACGACATCAATCATTCTTACCATCTGTGTCTCTTGACCGATTTGTGGAGATTTAACTTGTCCAGCCAGATGTTGATTGATTTCAGTTAGGCTTGTGTTTCTTTCTTCAGATGTATTTTATTCTTTTCTTGTAGTTGATCCTGAAGACTCAAAGAAATATGGTATCTCTTCCTCATGATAATCGGTCTCATTACAAAGAGATACCATAATCTTTCTTTCATCTAACAACTATCTCATGTTGATTCTAGCTTCTTTATACTATTCATAGAACATCCAAATTTCTAGTTTCTTATTTTAAATATACTTTTTGAGTCTATACTTATCCATTATATGATCTTTTCTCTTAATGCTTTAAGCTTTTCCAAAGAAGAGACTTAGCTCTGATACCAATTGCTGGAATTAATGGGAAGTGTGTACTGAGAGGGGAGGGGTGAATCAGTACCTCTAAAACTTTTGTATCCTTTAATCAATTAACATCTATGTAATTAATTGTATATCCATTCATCTGATCTATACTATCTTGATGTGAGTTATATCAATTCATTAACTTAACATACATGTTAACATTCATGAAAGTAATTGACACATAACACAAGATATGATATTGTAGAAAACTCTTGTAAGAAAGTAAAAACTACGGTAGGGATGACACCCAAAAAATCTTAACTATCTGTAGATTGGAAGGGGCCAGTTAAGGCTTACAATTTGATCACTTCTGATGATCTACCTGGTTAAGAGTATCTGTGGAGACCTATTAAAGTCTACTTGGTTAAGAGCTTTAGCAATACTGTTGAGTGTGCACTGAGTTAAGAGATTTATAGTTGGACTATTAAATCAACCTTCCTTGAAAGGATTTTTACACTTTTCTCCACTTGTTAGAATGATAGAAAATTAAATTTTGACCTGGTAAATGTAATCTCCTATTGTTGATATAGATCCATTTAAGTTTACATGAATAATATTATCACCTAATGTGATTGAATAATACCTCTGATTCTTGGTATCCTTTGTTCTTTGTTCTTGCTAACCAAATTCACCTTTTGCTGTTATAGTTCTTGAAAATTTCAATCTAATCCATAGATGTGCTCATAGGCTTCATTCATCCTCTCTTCTATTTTCACATCATGTATATTGAATGATTGAATCATCGATTTATAAGATGGATTGACATCATCAAGTTTTACGAAAAACAATGTTAACTCTAAGACCAGGTTTACAACTTTATCTTGATCTCCTAGTCTATGTGTTTTAAATCAATTAGACTGATTAAAGAACTTACATTCATGTTTCTTGTCCTTAAAGAAATGGTTTTAAAAACAAATAAATATTCTATAAATAGAATAAGACTTCTTTATCTGACGTGGAAGTCAGATCCACTTTTTGCGGACTGCAACTGAGTATCTGTTTCTAATGGTCGGTTATGCTCTGAAATCAGTTGACTATCTTTCACTTTTGTTCTCTCAGTTTTCTCTTTAACTGTCTCTCAATTCACACTATATCCTGCATGTCAGGTTCCTCTTTATCCTTCTGACTTTGCATTTTTGGTGTACACACAAATTTGTGTCATCGGTTCTCTTTGTGCTTAAGTCATTTTTGATGATCTTTTTATCTCTAATTTTTGGTTTGCTCTTTGTCCTATCTTTCGGTGTATGCTTATCGAAAGTGTTGTTTGCATACTAATGGAATATTAATGTCATCAAAATTAACTACTTTTGAGGCTGAAAAGATGGGAGATTCATTACCTAAATTTGAGACAACATTCAAGGTGACTGTGCATAAAAATAAAAAGACTTTATCAGGAATTGAGAACACCCATAGTAGTGACTTGAGAGAAGAGCCTAGTGAATATGCTGATGAATGGGAACAAATATAGGAATAATAAAGAAAGTTAGATGAAATTGTGGCCCTAATTTCTAGAAGAGAAAAGAGAGGTAAGGGTAAGTTTGAAGGAAAGTTACCTCTGAAATGTTTTTCATGCAATAAGATAGGTCATTTTGCATCTAGATGTCCTACAAGGATTCCAAAGCATAAATCTAAGTTTTATAAATATAAGTATTCAAAGAATAAGGAATATTACTATGATAGTGAAGGTGTTTATGATGACTATGCTATTAATTATGATGAGATTGGATTTATTTCTATCAAGGATGATAAACCTATTCATGAAGAAAGAGCCTTAGTGTCACATGTTGAAAAGAAATCTGAATGGGTCATAGATAGTGGTTGTTTACAACATATGGCTGGAGATAGAAATAAGATTATTAAACTAAATAAGTATGATGATGGTGTTGTGAGATGTTGGGATAATACTCTTAATATTATCATTGGAGTTGGATATATTTCTCTGGATGGAAAGACTAATACTAACAATGTATTACTTGTTGATGGACTTAAGCATAATTTGTTGAGTGTTGGACAACTAGTGGACAAAGGTTATCAATTGAAATTCATTGATGGGAAATGTTGTATCAGAATTAATTTAGGATACTTGATCACATTTGGTACTAAATATAGAGGTAATGTATTTGAGTTAAATACATATGAGGCTTCTTGTTTTGTTGCGAAGGTAGATGACAGTTGGTTATGGCATAAAAGATTTTATCATGTGAATTTTGATAATATTGTGAAGACAAGTATGACTAATGCAGTTAGAGAACTACCAAAGATTGTAAAACCATCTAACACCACGTGTAGAGAATGTGTAATGGGAAATAAGACTAGAAGAAGTTTTAAAATAAAATCTTACTCAGTGAAAGGGAAGTTGAATCTAGTGTATACAGATCTGTGTGGTCCTACAAGAACAAGATCTTATGTTGGTGAAAGGTATTTTATAATTTTTGTTGATTACTTTTCTAGGATGATGTAGGTTACATATATAAGAGAGAAATCAGAGGAATTTGACAAATTCAAGATATTCAAATCAAAAGTTGAGAATGAATTAGGCTTAAAGATAAAATGTTTGAGATCAGATAGAGGTGGAGAGTTTACTTTAGATTTGTTCAATACCTACTATGAAGAGCATGGAGTATACAGATAGACATCTACTCCTAGGACACCACAATAGAATGGGATAGCAGAGAAAAGAAAAAAAACAATATTAGATGCTTCTAGAACTATGTTGCTGGAAGGAATGTATCACATGTTCATTAGAGAGAAGCTGTTGGTACTGCCGTATATAATTTGAACAAAATTTAGATTAGAAAAGGTACAAGTAAGACTCCTTATGAATTATGGTTTATTCATACTCCTACTATGAAATATTTCAAAATATTTGGTAGTAAATACTATATCAAAAGAGATGATGAGATAGGAAAGTTTGATACTAGAAGTGATGAAGGGATCTTCCTTAGTTATTCCACTAAAAGAAAAGATTATAAATGTTTCAATCTAAAATTGAGAAAGATGATTGAAAGTGATAATGAGAGGATAGATGAAAAGTTACAGATTCAAGAAATAATATATGACTGTAACCAGACTACACAGATCAAGGAGGTTACTACAGATCAAGAAGAACCTTTTGAGATTGACTGTGAGATCATGGTACATCAAGATGACTCAAATGATCCTACTGAAATTCCTAAGACTCTAAGGTATGTTAAGAAAAACCATCCTGAAGATCAAATTATTGGAGATGTAAATAGAGGAACGATGACAAGATCGAGATTAAGAGATGAAATTTTCTTGATTTCTCAAGTTGAACAAAAATCTACTAATGAGGCATGTAGAGATGAATCTTGGACTAAAGCTATGCATGAAGAATGAGAATAGATAAAGAAAAATAACACTTGGGAATTGGTTCCTAGACCTAAAGATAAGAATGTTATAGGAACTAAGTGGGTTTTCAGAAATAAGATGAATGAAGAGGGAATGGTTGTAAGAAATAAGGCAAGGCTAGTTTGTAAAGTGTACTCGCAATAAGAAGGTATAAAATTTGAAGGAAAAATTTCTCCTGTTGCTAGGCTTGAGGCTATGAGATTATTTCTTTCTTATGATTTTCACAAAGACTTAAAAGTATATCAGATGGATGTAAAATCTACATTTCTGAATGGAGATCTAGAAGAGGAAGTATATATTAAACAACCTGATAGATTTTCTTTGACAGAAGATGAGGACATGGTTTACAAGTTGAAGAAATATTTGTATGGAGTGAAAAAAGCACCAAGAGCATGGTATGCAAGATTGGATAGGTATCTAGTTTGTCTTAGCTTCAGAAAAGGTATTGTAGACATAAATTTGTACTTAAGAACTAGTGAAGATGGAATTCTAATTGTAGAAGTTTTTGTTGATGATATCATTTTTGGGGAAAATGATGTAATGTGTAAAAATTTCTCTAAATTTTTTGTTAATAAAGTTTAATGTTTAATAATTTGTCTCACAATTGATTCACCTCCTCCTAGTTGTGTTGGTGGACTATTATTCCTAACAAAATTATGGTGTCATAATGTTATGAATTCTTTTCTTGCGCTTCTACTTTTTACTTTCAATTACATTTGGTTTATGGTTGTGCAATCAGTTTAATAAGGTTAAAAGTGCTAGAACACTCATTCACCCCCCTCTTAGTATTCTTCAATCCTAATAATTGGTATAAGATCTTGGATCCTTGGAAGAAGTCTAACAACTTGAGGAAGGTCATGATGGAAGATTTAACTATTTCTAGCAGTTTTCACAGACAAGTCTTGGTTGTAGTTGAAGATCTTAACAAATCAAATGCTCAACACATGGAATTGGAAAAGAGACTTAAGGATGCTGAAAGTTTCATGGAAAATTTGAAGGAACAATTGAAAAAATCTAGGGATAAAAGGAAATATCTTTTTGAACAGTTGAAGCAGAAAGGAAGCACTGATGATTCAGAAGCCTTAAAATAAAAATCAGATGAATGTGAATATATCATAACATATAGAGAAAATATGAAACATGAAATGGAAGCTATGGTAATGAAGATGACTAATGGATTGAAGTGAAGAAAAATCTTGAGCAATCCTTGAAGGACAAAACTGAGGAGTGTCATAAACTAAATTGTAAGGTTGGACAATTGCAGATTGATCTTGAGGAATCCAGACATAATGAACAAGAACTTGAAAGGGTAAATGAAGTTCTTAGGAGTGAACTTGCTGCAACTGTAGACGCCTAAAATCCTCCCTTGTAACATTATAATTAATTATATTTGTTATATTCTTCCACTTATTTAATTAAATTAAGTTCATTATCTTAAAGTATTTGAATTTAATTTGGATACTTATCCCCTAAGTGTATTAAATTTAATTTAATACCTTCCCACATTAAAATCCCCTTTTAAATAAATTTTAATTTATTTATTCTCTCATATGCTTAAATTATTCTAAACCATAATTAGTGTAAATCTAATTTGGATTAATTTTAAATCTAAACCTAGATCCTACCCTACCTCACATCACTCTCACCAAATAAACATAGTCACTAATTAACTAAGGTTAATTAGGCTAATTCTAGGATTCCTACACCCATTAGTCCTAATTATTTGCTCACACATGTGTGATAAATTTCCAAAAAATGACTTTTTCAAAAAATACTAATTTGGTACCAACAAGGTTTCTTACAACCTTGATGACACCTTCTTACATTTTCTAAAAGTATTTCATTGGACTAAAACTATGACATATCTTACACACCTCTTACATGTGTACTTCAAGTACACATTGATCCATCACATCTCAAGTTTCTCACACATGTCTGAGAAAAATTGGCCTCTTGCATGGCTTATGTGTCCCTTATGTGGCACCTATGTGGATGCCACATGTGCTCCACCTCACCCAAGCCCTCCAAAATCCTATAAATAAGAGCCTTTTCCAAGAATAATTCACCCATTATTTTTATGCATTATTATCATGCTAGTTTGTGCTTAGAATTATCTTGCTCACATTTAAAGTTTTTGTACTAACCCTTGTTTGGTATTTGTTTACATTCAATCATGGTAGTTGCATATATAGTTTTCTTTCAATACTATATTTTGGTAGTTAGTTTTAATTATTCACTTTCATATCATCCATTAGATGTTTGAGACTAGTTCTCTATAACTAGTTCTTGAGTCATTTAATATCATATCATTGTAGTTGCATTTACTTTGCATCTTGTCATTTGGAATCAAGTGGAGTTTATACAATGTTTTGGGAGAGCACACCCACAACCCTCTCTAATAGCAAATCAACAAGGCTTGGGTGCCCTTGTTTGTCCTATTAGAGGTTGTGGTGTAAAACTTGTGTTTGGAGTATGTTTTTGATATGTTAATGTAGTTTGTATGTCTTTTATATCTAATGTTCACATGTGTGAGCTTTCTCCCAACAGGTAGGTTTTCATCACATACATTTTGGCATTCCCAGTGGGACCCATGTACCTAAAATTGAAATTTTTTTTTCACACTTTCCACAACATTCTGTAAAACATCATGTAGAGCCGTCTCCACCCTAGAATGGTTGTCTACACAGATTATGATCTACGCAGATCGTCGTCTCTACTTGGGTTGACTAACCTTTAGTTTTTAAGAGAATTTCAATTGATTTTTAGAATTTTTTGGTTTTTTAACTCTTGGGTTTCTGATAGGACATCACTTTTATAGAGTTAAATGCTACCATTTTTTTAAAAATATCACTATTTAACCATATTTAGCTAACTATGTTTTCTATTTGGTCATCTAGAAAGGTTGACCATCATCTTCATAGACTATTGTCTATACTGGTACTCTATCATCTGTGCTCCTCAAAAACCATGTTTTTAGGTATAATATTTCAAATTTTTACATAAACCGTCATCTGCACATTTTCTCTAATAGTCATTTGTGATTATAGATTGTCGTCTGCGATCACAAATTTTTGTTTGCGCAGATTGTCATCTGCGCATATCTTTAAACTTTTGTCTACGCTCTTTATCAATTCTTTTTCACTTTTTAGTTGGTTTTTGGGTTACTGATATCATTTGAGTTTTGCAGCACCTCGATTCTAAAGACTACTCTTTGAAACTAATAACATTGTGTGTTGTAGGATGTTAAGAAGAAGAGAAACATTAAACTACTCACATATTGTTCTTGCATGTTGCCTAGGAGATACGAACAAACATTGTATTTTATTTAATATTTTCTTGTGCATTTTAAAGAGGGTTCACTTGTAGTGTCTTGTTAAGTGATAGGGGAGTATGCTCTTGTCTTTTATTAGACAATCAAAAACCTAGACTCATTTGGCATTTCACTTAGAAAATAACCATGGAAAATAATAACTTGCTTGGTGTGTTTGGGAGAAAACAAAATTGGGTAGGAGAGTATGCCCTTTTCCCCTTGTGGGAAAATCAGAAATCTAAACCCCTCTCATCACTAATCCATGCTATTTATTTTATCCTTTAGTTGGGCCTGCCGATTGAGGGAAAAATCTCCCAGGAATGACCCACGTGAGAACAAGGTATAAGCCCACCACTCCAACTCACATTAAAATTTTTTACTTCTTGGGGTTAAAGCCTCAAAAGTCACATATCGTTTGAGCTTATACTCAGCTCACGCCTAGCACAAAGTAGGGCCGCGAGGTCTTAATCACGTTTATGTGACTTCTTGTACCAAGGTGCTTTGTGGGGCTATACGCCTCAATCACGCTTGCACAGACACAAATGACATATTCAAATGGAGACCCTGACTAAGAGTTTTTAAAGTAGACGCCTGCCCAGTTCACCCCTGAAAGTTTGATAGTGTTTGTGCAAGGAGGATAGTAACCTCCCTAAGATCACTTGCACATTTGTGGTACCTTGAGATTTTGAAGTCGGCTAATACAACATCATGACTGGAGCCATTGCATGCCTGGTGATGATTGTATTCTGATTAGCTCTCATGTTAGTGCCTACGTTTGCAGGAAAATATTTTTAGACTAAGATAAATTCCATAGGTAGGCTGTGCTTGAGTGTTTTAAAAAATATGGATAACTTAAAGTAACAAAAATTTTCTAACAGTTAAATTTTTCACAATTGCTTGTATCCCTCAAGGTTTCTGTGTACCATGTTGGATTGTTCTCAAGTCATATGACTACTATTTTTTTTGGTTTGAGTGACTAAAATAAGTTCTTTCCATCGAAAAAACTAACCAAGAAATCAGATTGGATGTTAAACTGATCAAAATCTCATCACAAACTTCTTTGAACATGAACTGTCATTTCCGACTTGGCATTGGCATCTCCACCTAAGAACAGTCATCTCTGACTTGGAACGGTCATCTTTGCAGTTTGTCATCAACGTCTAAAAATAGTCATCTCCACCAAAAAATAGTGAGCTTTCAGGTCTTGTAAAAACATTTTAAACTTGATTCTTCAGAAAATCCTAAAATCATTTGTCATGAAACATTTATTTGACTAGACAAAATTGATATTTCTCTTTGTGGGATATGACCGACTCAGGAAAACACAAGAAGGTTAAGCTTCAGGTTCCTTGTGTTTATAGAGAAAACAAATAACCTGATAAAAAAACCAAAGAATATCAACATATCAACAAATATATTCAGCAAGAGATCAAAGACTTTGAGAAATTCGACGCTATTATCTATAATTGCAAAATTTCCCGAGTCATGTCCAAGAATCACATGAATCATGCCTTCATTTATTTTGAGCAATATGATTAGATAAACCTCATTTTAAAATAAATTCACCACTTCCTTGTCATAAAAAACATCATCATTCCCTTCTTGGAGCAAAATCAATCAATCTTAGACTTAATCAAATCAAATGTAATCTTTCATTCCCTCATCATCATTAGGTTGAAAGATCTTAATTTAGTGTGTTTCATACCTTCATCTCTAGTGAACACATTATTCCTTGTAGAACATCAGTCCATCTTAAGCAATAAAATCCATTGATATTGTCTTATTTTGCTTGGGATCACAAGTCAATCACCAAGTAGGAGAAGATATTATCTAAAATCAACCCCTTGTGTTTACATTATCATGAGGTCTTGTCTCACCTAGGTTTTCATCCAAAAACATTTAAATCCAATCCAAATCCAATTAAATCAAACTTGATCAATTCAATCCAATTCATCCAAATCAATCAATCAATCAAATCCAATCAACAATCAAATCAGGTCCAAATCATTTACTTCTAAGATCATCATCAATTCTAAAGTTCATCCTTCATCTATCTTCTATCTTCATCAATCTTTCATCTTGAACATTTCCTCCATCCTTTTGAGGTTACCATTGCATGGTAGTTACTTGATCTCAAGCTAAAAACATGAGGCGAACACATTTAAACACCAATCATGATGATGAGAATCCTTTTTCTCATCCCTTCTTTGAGGGAGAAGAAGTACACACTAAGGACATAACCAATGCTCCTGAGGAGAATGAATTAGTTGATCAAGATGATAGATCTACCCATGTAAATGATTTCCTTAGCAACCTATATAACCTAGAGATGGTTGAAAAGGCCATTAGCCAAAATGGTGGAGAGATTCTCACGAGTCTTATTAAGAATGGGGTTACAGTACCTTTTTATTTTGATAAATCTCTTCTTGTCAGTAATATCATCAAGGCTATATCTATTTCAAACATGACCTCAACATAAAATGTAACATCATCACACAAAAAAGGAAAGACCACTTCTAGTGGACCGTCTACATAAATTCCCACATCAACTTCACAAGAAACATTTCAATTAACAAGGGAACAAATTCAAAAAATTCTTAGTGTCTTTCCCAACATCACTTCACACAATAGCACTCATACCACAGCTAATGCTACTACTAACGCTGGTGCTACTATTTTTAATATAGGGCACACTTCCATCCCCTTGTCCACACTAACAATCTCATCATCACCATTCACATTCCCATCATCTTCTTTGAAGGCATCTACTGAACAAACATCCTGAACTTATCATTATACACCTCCTCCTATAGTTGGCATGTCCTCAATAGGCTTTTCAACCTCACAACTAGGAGGTGGAAAATATATTGGGCTGCAATTCATGCCTCACAATGCCCCTGATTTGGCCCAACAATTCAATGAGCTCAAGAATCTTGTACATAGCTTATAAAATGGAGGGAAGAAAGAGTTCTCTTTTGAAGACATACCTCCCTACCCATTTGAAAAATAAATCACCATGTAACTATTTCCTCCAAATTTTGAGATCCCAAATTTTGAGAAGTACAAAGGTGAATCATTCCCACTCCAACATCTCAAATAATTCTATATTGCATTCCAAGAGGTCACCTATAATAAAAATTACCTAAAGAGACTCTTCACTAGGAGTCTTGGTGGCCCCTCTTTGGAGTGGCTCATGGTGCTCCCTTATGGTTCTATATCAACATTCTTCGATATCATAAAAAAATTCATTGGTCAATATTCCTATCACATCAAAAATCAAGCATCATCAAGTGACCTATGTAATACCAAGCAAAATAATGAAGAAATTTTTTCCAGTTTCTTACAATGATGGAGAAACATTGGGAATCGTATGCCTTGGAAAATAATTGATAATCATTTGATCGAGTATCTTCACTAGAAATTTGGTATCTGAAATGCCATTCCAAGTAAAGATGGCTTCTCCACACTTTCAAAGCTCTTTTTAAAAAGGATAAAACTATTGAAGATGGGATTTTACAAAAGTGTGCTATTAAACATTATACCCCTTTCACTAACAATGATAAACTGAAGTTTTAGACCAAGAAAAAAGGAGTTGTCAATGATGGAGTGACAGATGGCAACCACGTTCAAATGTCCAGGCATTTAATCAAAACAACAAGAACAATTAGAACAATTAGAACAATCAGAACAATAACAATCAGAACATAAACAATAACAATTAGAACAATTCATCACAACAACAATCTCAACAACAACCTCACAATCAGTCCTATTTATTCCCTCACAACAATAAAAGAAAAATGGAAACAACAATAACAATAAAAATAATACCAGGCAATGTCGATAATTCACTTCTCTCACAAAACTGATGGATATGGTCTTTTGACAATTGGTGGATCAAGGCATGATGGTATATCCTAACACTCGACCGTTTGATGAAAATCAACCTAAGCCTGCTTGGTACAAAGATAAAAAATACTGTGATTATCATTGCATGGACATGATATTAAGAAGTGCATGAAATTGAGACACTTTGTTCAAGACCTCATAGATGATAGAAAAATTGAGGTTGAAGGACATAACCCATCATCATCCAATGCCAAACTGAAAGTCTACAATGAACCATTTCCTAAACATAATCAAAACAATCCATCCAATGCTATTCCTTATGACTACTTTATGAGCACTATAACATGCAATGATTCAACATGTGGTAGTCTAGAGGAGATTGATATCTTTGGTTTTGACACTCTTTGTGCATGCATTGAAGAATCTGAGAATCATGTGAATACCCTTACACTTAAAGGTGCCAGTTGCAACACTACTACCCGAAGACCTAGAGTTACTATCCAGGCTACCAATAATCCATCAACTTCTTCAGATCCACCACCTACACCATCAACAACTACGCGGCCTTATTCACTCTATAATTTATTGGCCCAGTTAGGGAATATTCCAGCACAAATATCTATCCTTGAGCTTTTTTGAACATCCCCCATCCACAAAAAAGTACTTGAAAATTACCTTAATGAATCTTGTGTCCCTAAAAACATCAACGCATCCCAATTCCAAGCTATGATTGGAAATCTAGCTGCACAAGAGAATTTGGTATTCACTGACAAAGATTTATGAGGCCTAGACCTCCATCACAATAAATCATATTGAAGCTAAAATCCACTCCAGTAAAATTAAATGGGTCCTTATAGATGGTGTATCTAGCCTCAATTTGTGTACATTAAAATGATTAGAAATATCGATCTTTCTGAAGAACTTCTTGATGTAAATAAAAGAATCAAAATAAAATCCTACGATGATAGAGAAAGGGAGAGAAAGGGTTTGATAACACTCCCTTTGTAGGTGGGCCCAACCCTGATCAAAATATTTTTCCATGTGCTTGATCTAGATCTTCCATATAACATCTTATTGGGATGACCATGTAAACATTATATTAAATGTGTACCTTCCACATACCATCAATGTTTAAAGTTCCCACATCATGGCAGGAAAATGACTATTCCCAGAGATCCTAATCCCTTTAAGTATTACAAAATATTGGAAGGAAGACAGTCCAACTATTATCCTCTAAATGAATTCTCCTGACCTATTGAAAATGAGAAGCTTATCCCACCAAAGAGTATTGAAGGAACGTCTGAAAATCCTCCAGAACAATCCAAAGGAAAAGAGAAAGTTGTTGAAGAAAAGACTCCTGAGCCTAAAAAGAAAACAACATTCACAGATTAAGGCCCGAGGGAATACACATTTGAAAGTTCTATGTGCATTAGACAATTCTCTCTATCCCTAAAGTGCTATGGAAAACCATCACAACTGACTCCTTCAAGAAACAAAGACCTCATGAAATGCAAAAATATTACTTTTGAATATTGGGGATCCTTATATGATGAACATATGAAGTCTAATGTCCTAGATTGGCTTTAAAAAGAAGAATAAGAAAAAACATTAATCTTCCCTAAGGACAAATATATCAAAGCCACTCCCATTATTGAAAGCATGGGGTATCAAGGTACTGGTCTTAGAGCAAGAGAAATAGGAAGAAGAACACTCATTATAACCAAAACCTATCTGCAAGGTAAAGGATTGGGCTCCTTATAACCTAAGACTAACTTCGCTAAAGAATATTGTTTAGTTGAATCTGATTCAGACACTAAAGAGGAGTTCTTTGAAGTACCTTTCCAATATATTAAGTATGACCTCTATGACGTTTCCCATGTCCTTACCATCACTGAAGATGACCTTTCACCCCCCAACATTCCCCTCACAAACCCTGAAATAATTGATTGGGATCAACAATAATCACTACCATCTTTAGACATATGCGATTCAAATGATGCGGTATTAGCCCTCTTTGTACTTAAGAATCTCTGAGATACAAGCATCAGCTTGAGTAAAATGAGAAATAATACTTTGGTAGCCAGGTCAACACTCTCTGTTGCAAAATAGAAAATGACAATAAAAAATAAATAAGATAAAACATCCCCTAGTGAAAACCTCTCGCAGGCACCTTCAGAGGATGAAAAGAGAAAATAAAGGATGTGTCCTCTAGTGAAAACCTTTTTAAGGTGCTAGAGGAGGAATAATTTGACCTTCCATTCATATCATTACTATAAAAAAAATCCTCCATCCTGATCAAAGACATAATAACATTCAATCTCAGCACAGAAGAAGATCCAAAGGTCACATATATTTCTGCATCATTTAATGGTCAAGAACAAAAAGCTATGAATAAAGTCCTCAAGAAGAGACAAGTCAACTTTTCTTGGACTTACAAGGACATGCCAAGTTTATATATATGTTTAGTTGTCCATAATCTTGCAGTTGATCCAAAGGTGAAGTCTGTTAAGCATAAATTATGCAAGATGCATCCACAAGTCACTTTGCTAGTCAAAGCTGAGTTACATAAAATGCTTGACACCGACATCATCAGACCGATTCATTATCTTGAGTGGGTTTCTAATATTGTACCAGTAGGTAAACCTGTTGGGGGCATCCTTATTTGTACTGACTTTAGAGACTTGAATTTAGGATGTCCTAAGGATGATTTTCCACTACCCAATATTGAAATAGTAGTGGATTTTACTATTGGAGACAAGATGCTATCCCTCATGGATGGATTTTCTAGATATAATTAAATCAAGATCATGCCCAAAGATCAACAAAAGACTGTATTCACTAATCCTTGGGGTACATTCTATTATCAGGTGATGCCCTTTGGTTTGAAAAAAATAGAGGTGCAACATATCAATGTGCAATGACCATAATCTTTGATGATCTCTTACATGTCATTGTGAAAGATTACGTGGATGATCTACTAGGAAAATCCATGACACATGAAGCACACATCCCCATTCTCACAACAACCTTTGAACGATTGGAGAAATATAAACTTCGACTTAATCCAAAAAGTGTGTCTTTGGAGTTCAATTTGGCAAACTATTTGTGTCTCCCGCAAAGGCATTAAAGTGGGTCCAAAGAAGGTGAAAGCTATTCTAGAGTTGTCAATTCCCAAAAAAATGAAACTACTATGCAGTCTATAAGGAAAGCTTCAATCCATCATAAGGTTGATGTTATAGCTCGCAGATAAAGTACATCCCTTTTAACATCTGGTACGTAAAAAAATAAAATTTTCATAGATTGCTTATGTCAAACAACATTTGATCGCTTAAAAGGATATCTAGGTAACCCTCTAGTAATGGTGCCACCTATCTTAGGCCGACCTCTCATCTTGTATATATTAGCTATTGAAGTCGCACTGGGTGCTCTTTTAGCACAATTAGATGACAATGAAAAAGTACAAACAATCTATTACCTTAGTAGAACACTAGTGGGTTACGAACTGAATTAATCACCCATTGAGAAAACTTGTTTGGATGTTGTTTTTTGTACATAGAAGTTGTTCCATTACATGCTTAATAATAAGATACAACTGGTTGCTAAAATTGATCCACTAAAATATCTTTTTTCTAAAGCCACTCTCACAGGGAGCACTGCAAAGTGGGTTATGATTGTGAGTGAATTTGACATTGCTTATGTAGACCACAAAGCTATTAAAGGACAAGTAATCATAGATCATTTAGCTGAAGCACCTATTCAAGGGGATAATCCAATCATCACAGATTTTGTAGATGAATTGGTTCTCAATATAACCCTGACTATCCCATGGAAATTATATTTTGATGAATCTTTTACATAGAAAGGATCAGGGGAAGGTTTATTGTTCATCACACCTCAAGGGGGTCACATCCCTAAATCTCACAAGCTGCAATTTCCATGCATAAAAAATATTAAAGAATATGAAGACTTGGTGATCAGACTTCGCCAAGCCATCCAGTGGAAAATCTCTAGTTTACATGTTCTTGGTGAATCTTAGTTGGTTATCAAGCAAGTCCTGGATGAGTATAAAAGAAAGGATGATAAGATACTTCCCTATAATATCCTGGTGGAAGACTTGAAAAAATATTTTATAGTTGTGAACTTCCAACGAATCCTCTAGACAAAAAACAAAGCAGCAAATGCAATGGCGACAATTGGATCATTAATCTCCATTCTTGAACATAGTTCATGATGCGAGTTTCTCATTGAGAATCTTATGGTCCCTAACCATGACCAGCCGAAGACTGAAATGGTATGTGAAATTGCTAATCCTAATTACCCTTGGTACCAAGAAATATATTCCTACCTGAAAAATAAGATCATTCCACTTACCATCACCCCGAATAAACGTAAAACCTTCACCCCCGAACCTCACACTATACAATCCTTGGTGATACCTTGTTTCAAGAGAACTTCAATGAAACTCTTCTGAGGTGTCTAAATTCAGATGAAGCACAAATTTTGTTAGAGGAGGTACATACAGGGATTTTTGGGGCCCATTCTAGTGGTCTCACCTTGGCTAAGAAATTTCTACGCACTAGATACTATTGGCCTATTATGGAGTAAGATGCCTATCATTATATAAAGAAATATGTGCCATGTTAGAAGCACGATGATATGATACCTGCTCCCTCCCAATCCCTCCAGCCTACAATCACACCTTGGCCTTTTTCCCATTGGGAACTCGACCTAGTTGGCCAGATATTTCCAAATTCCTCCAATGGTCACAAATACATCCTTTCTCCAACAAAATACTTCACCAAATGGGTCGAGGATGTCCCTCTTACTTATACAACTAGAAAATAGATCTCAAATTTCATTTTGAACTATCTTATCTGTGGTTATGCCATTCCTTAAGAAATTATCATTGATAGTGAGACCCCATTCAAAAATAAGGAAGTCACAGAACTATGTAAGAAATTTGGCAATATCCAACACTCCTCTTCTAATTACTTTCTGCAAGGAAACGGTCAAGCATAGGCTACCAACAAAATCATTTTGAAAATCCTCAAAAAGAAAGTCAATGAAGCTGGCCATGATTGGAATCTTCACCTAAATCCCTCCCTCTGGGCCTACCATACTTCCATTTGTACTCCCACTAGAGCCACTTTGTTCACACTCATCTATGGTATTGAGGCTATTCTCCCAATCAAAATTGAGCTCCCTTCCCTCAGAATCTACCTGAAGAATGTGATGTCCGAAGATGAATCCTGAGTTGCTCTCTTGCAAGAGCTTGAACTCCTTAATGAAGGACACCTTAATTCCCTTAACCACCTCTATGTGTATTAGAATCAAGCCCACTTATAGTTCAATAAAAAGATCAAACCTCATCAGTTTGAAGTAGATGATCTTGTTCTGCAGCATAATATGAAGAACCTCCAGAACCATGAAAAGAAAGGAAAGTTTGAGTGGTGCAAGAGCACCTAGGCTAATCCTCAATTCTTGTTGTGTTTTGGAATCTACTGACCAAGTTATTAGTATTTTTATTTTACCTTAGAAGGTCTTGCATGTGTGTGCCTAGGTGGATTTGACTAGGATCAATCCAACGTAGATGTTTATGATTTATTAGTGGTTAGTGGTAGACTAAGCCTAAAATGGGAAAATGGGACTAAAAGCCTTTGAGGATTAGGAAAGGTTGGGAATATGCCTAAAATTTCCTCTAGAATGTTTTTACATCATCCTAGGTCGGTTGGAGATCATTGGAGTTTGTTTTTAGCAAAGTTGTCAAAGTTGTCAAAATGTTGCATGACAACATTTGCAACTTTTGAAAGTTGCATGACAACATGTGGCATTCTTGGATTTTCTTCAGAGAATGATGATGGATGATTAATGTAACAGCCTAAAATCACAAGGAAGGCATATTTAGACAAGTAGGATCCCATTTCCCGAGGCAGTGTGATGTAATGAGTGATTAGAATTTGAATGAGAAGCCTTGAGTTCTGGTTTTTGCATCTAGTCAACTTGTTTTGAGTTCATGAGAAAATGGATGGATTGAAATAAGTGATCTAGTATTGTATTAGTGTAATAGACATATTTTTAAGAACTTTTCATTCAGTAGTGGAGTTATTTTGAGTTCATTAGATTAGCTTTTCAAATTTTTTTGCAAGTAGTGTAGCTACTGGTGTTGTTTTTGCAGTTTTAGGAAACATGGCTCCCCCATAGCTCGCCACCATGAAAATAATCATGGCCCTAAGGGATAGGGAAGGGAATCCATTTTACAATGTGTATATGGAAGGAGGAGCTCAGAAGAGCAAGCTAGCTAATTTTAAGGTCATGCCCTAGACGAGTCCACTGTACCCAATTAGGTGCATGACAGTGTTTGCATGTTGTGTAATTGCAGGGGAAAGATTGGGAGAATGAAACCAAGAATAGTTTTAGGAGAATAGAGGTCCTATAGTTACCTCCTAAGAGGATTAGGCATTGGACAATCCATTAAGATATATTTCCAAGAAGAAATCAGAAGACTGCATAGAAATAGCTTATTTTTCCCTATTAGTCCTAAATTCTAGGAATCCACCATACAGATTCCCTAAAGCCCTAAGACCACCAAAATAATTTAGGTCTTGAAAAAGGGTTTCAGAATATCAAGTTTTTTTTGGGGGTTGTTTGGGAGTTTTAAGAGTAAAGTGAGAAAAACCCATTGTGTAGGGCTAATTGACCTATTAGGCCTAAAATACCAAATTCAGTGTTAGTCTTGAGATCATTTGTAAAACCATGGATGACATATTCTAATGGGGTCATATGGGAGGAAATAATTTGTCTCAAAAATAATTTCACCCCCTACAACACTTGTGATGAAATGGTGAAGAGAATGCACTTGGAATCTTCCAAGGTGGAGTAAGTAATTGAAGAGCATTTGGTTGATAGTTACCCCTAAGGTGAAGCACAAAGGAGACCAACTCATAGAGTGATGTTGGAGTGGTTCTAGGTTAGCTAAGCCAGAACTTGGAAGGTCCTAGAGGAGAAAGTAGGATCTTGTAAATACTAGGAACCATTGGAGTCCTAGAAGAGCTTGTGCAAGCACACCTTGGAGAGTTTCTATCAGATTGGTATCAGAGCCAATAAGATTTGGCTTGTGGTCAATGTTTCAAATAGAAGAGTCAGTATGAGAGTCTACAATGGTGAAAAATGCAGAGTTGGAAAATAAAGTGGATGATCAAGAAGAAGATAATAGATTTCTCAAAGAAATATTAGCACAATTGGAACACAAAGTTGACCAAGTTGAGGAAAAAAATGAGGAAGTGAAAGATAAAGTTGAAGGAAAAAGAAAAGAGAAAGCCTTGGATGATGAGGTCCTGGAAGCTAGCCCTATCCTCACTGAAGAACCATTATTGAAATCCCTAAAGGCTTTGAGTAGTAAGGCATTAGAATGAGTTCCTATCTTCACTAGAAATATGGAACCAGAGATAGTCCTAGACTGGATTGAAGGACTAGAAAATCACTTTGAATGTGATGGTATAATAGAAGCACAAAAAGTGAAAGTGGCAAAGGCTAGACTGAGAGGGTCTGCACTCACATGGTGGAAATTTATCCAAGATCAGAGAGAGAAGGAAGGAAATAAACCTATAGCCACTTGGAAATATATGGTAACCAAAATCAGAGAAGCATATGTACCTGAAGAATATGAGATTCAGTTTCATAAAAGGAGACAATGTCTTAGGCAAAAATACTTGGATCTTAACTCTTATACTGAAGAGTTTCAAAGGCTATGCATGAGATCAAGAAGTGTAGAAGAGGAAAGTGTGAAGGTAGCTAGATAACTTAATGGTATTAAATGTACTATACAAGATGAACTAAGTTTTCTTACTCCTACTACTGTCTAGAGATGCCACCAACTTTCCATAAAGGTGGAAGAGAATTTGAGAAAGAAACAAGATTCAAGTAATACCAGAGGCAGAGGTAGAGGAAGAGATAAGATAGGAAAAAGAAGTGGATATGGTGGTAGAAGTTCAGAGTCCAAGAACCAAGGAGAAACTAAGTTGACAGAAAAACTAGATGGAAGCTCAAGCAGAGGAAGCTTCAATAGAGGAAGATGCTCTAACAATAACTAGAGAGGAAGAGGCAATAGACAAGGAAGAGGTTCCTACTTTGCAAAAATGAAATGTTATCACTATAATCAGACGGAACATCCTGCTTATAGGTATCTAGAGAAAGGACCTAATTTTAAAGGAGGATACAAGAGAGTTAACTTTGTACAAGAGGAGTCTAGTGGTGGAAAAAAACACCCTGAGGTACCCCTAGAATAAGAGGAAGGAGAAAATTGGATGATAATAAGAACATTGATCAAAGAACCAGTAAAAGAAGAGCCAAGACAAAGAAGATCACTTTTTAGAGTGAAATGCAAGATGATGGGTAAAGTATGTAGAGTGATCATAGACTCAGGGTCTACTAATAACATTGTATCAGAGGAAGCAGTCAGTAAGCTAAAGATGAAGAGAATTCCACATAGTAACCCATACAAGGTTACTTGGTTAGACAAAGGAAAACACGTCCTTGTGAATGAACAAGCATGGGTTGACTTCTCAATTCAGAGATATAAGGATAAGGTATTGTGTGATGTCTTACCTATGGATGCATGTCACCTATTAATAGGAAGCCCATGAAAATTTGACAGACATGCTATGCATGATGTAGATAAGATTTCATATTTCTTCAAGAAGGATGGTGTGACTTTCAAAATCCAATCACTGTTGGAAGAAGGAGAAGTAAAGACTTCAGGTCCTAATGTTTTGTTGGTGAGTGGGAAGGAGTTCCCACAAGCATTAGAAGAATGAGAGGGAGTAGCATATGCTTTGGTTTTGAAGCCAAAGTAAGAATATGCAGAGAAGACAGTGAAGAGGATAAAGATCCCTAAAGAAGTACAAGAGTTTCTTCAAGAGTATAGAGACATTGTCAGTGATGGACAACCAGAAATCTTACCCCCTAAGAGAGCCATAAGTCATCAAATTAACTTTATTCTAGGAGCTACCCTTCCTAACAAAGATTCCTATAAGATGACACCTCAACAAAATGAGGAAATTACCAAGCAAATCCAAGAGCTCCTAAACCAAGGCCTCATCAGAAAGAGTATAAGCCCATGGGCAATACCCACTGTCCTAGCACCCAAAAAGGGAGGAACTTGGAGGCTATGCACTGATTCTAGAGATATGGGAGACCGACCTACAGGTCTTAAAGACCAATTTTGCAGATGTTTTTAGTAGATTTTAATAGTTATATGCTATTCTCTATGAATAAAATTTTGTTTTGTTCATTTATTGTAATACCTTTGTCATTGTCTTCAAAAGGGAGAAGATAGTAAGGGAGAGTAGATAGAGTAGTCTAGTTTAGACAGGGGGAGAAGATAGTAGTGAAATTTTTTGGCTAAGTATTTTGTATAAGGGAGAAGTACAAATATGATCTATTTGTAATTATCATAGGGGGAGTAATCTTGAAGTTCTACTCTATACTCTTGTATTTTTGGTTTTTCTTAGTTAGACACTTAGAAAATTTTCAAGTGTTGCCATCAATGCCAAATGGGGTGATTGTTGGCATCTAATGAAGATGATCATATCCTAGATCATATGGTGAATTTTGTAGTGTTTTAATTGCTAGAAACAAGTCTAATTCATAGGTCAGATCAAATATACCAAGGATGAAGGTGACTGCACAAGGATTTTTATAAGTGTTCAGTGTACGGGTGACAATACAGTCTGGGATGGTGATTTCAGTGTGTGGTGATAATATGAAGGATTCATATAATGTGATCTTACATACAATATCTACAGATTCATATTTACCTACATCAATGATTGCACAAACTGATTCAATGCATAGATGGATATTTAAGGAAAACACTAGTGATATCAGCAAGAAAATTCAACTAGTCAAGTCAAGGTGATGAAATCAAGGAAGAGATAAATTATGTGTCAAAGTTTGTTTTATTTATGAATTGTATTGCTAAGAGCCGGCTATAATAAAAATAACAAGAGCAAGGAAATGAAAATAATCTAAGAGAGATATGTGAAGAATTAATTGTTACCATGATAAAAACAAGAGCTAGGAGTAAGCACCCAAAAGCCAAAAGAAGGAGACAAGAAGATTTTGAAAGGGGAAAAAAAAGAAAAACCCCTTGTAATATTATGAAGATGGAAAATCCAGAGAGAGAGAGAGAGAGAGAGAGTCTCATTACAATAACTCATTAAGTAGAAATAAGTTAGGAGAGCATCTCTTTTATAGAGATGAGGAGAGGAGTCATAAAGTAACTCACAAATCTATGAATTCCAACATCCATAATAGGTGTGTGCAAAGTGTCAAGATCCTCTTAAGGAGTAATATCTAATTTCCTTATTAAAGGAATTAGAAAATATAACATGTCCTCCCACTTGGACTAGAAGAAAAAATACATGTAGGGATTCCTTAGAATCTCCTAAATAAATAAATAAAAGAGGATACCTTGGTTTCTCCTCAATTAAATAATTAAATACAACCAAGGAAAGATTAAATATTCTAACACCCCCCTTTAATCTTTACTTGAGGAGTTTACATTAATGGGTATCAAACCCAAATTTTTACAATCATATTGAAATTTCTCTTTAGAAAGAGGCTTTATCAAAATATCTGCAACTTGATCTTCTCCCTTGAAATAGATGAGTGATACCTATTTTTCTTCGACTATTTCTCTAATGAAATGCTGTTGTAGAGAAATGTACTTTTTATTGCATGAAAAATTGGATTCTTTGCTAAGGTAATTACACTATGGTAGTCACAATACAAAGGTGCAGGCTCTTTTTGAGGTAGACCCAAGTCTTCAAGTAACCTTATAAGGCATAAGGATTTTTTAGAAGAAGTAGTACAACCTTTATATTCAGCTTCAATAGATCATAGAGAAATATAATGTAATTTTTTACTTTTCCAAGAAATAGCACCCGAACCAACAAAAAAGGAATACCCACAAGTAGATTTCCCATCATTGGGATCTCCACCTAGATCTGAATTAGTAAAGAATTTTACAGTAAAATCAGATTTTGAATCATAAAGCAAACCAACATCTATAGTGCCTTTAATATACCTAAGAATTATTTTAGCAACTTTGAAATGAGTTTGTTGAGGTTTAAACATAAACCTAGAAACCAATCCAATACTATAAGAAATATCAGGTCTAGTTAAAGTTAGATAATTTAAAATTCCTACTAGTTTTATATAAAAAGTAGCATCAACTAATGGAGTATTCATATCAACCATTAACCTGGTTCCTAATTCATATGGGATGGAAACATGAACAACATCATTCGTCTTAAATATTTCTAAAATATCATGAGCATATTTTCTTTGAGATAGAAAATACCCTTAGGGGTTTGCCAAATTTGCATTCCTACGAAATAATATAAAATCCTTGTTGGAATAATGGAATGGTGTGTACTGAGAGGGGAGGGGTGAATCAATACCCTTAAAATTTTTTGTCAATTAACCTTTAATCCTTTAGTAGTCAATTCTTTCCATTACCAACCATATATGCTATTCTATCCTTGTGCATGTAATCTCAATTCATAAACTTAATTGTATGTAAACATTCATAGAAACATTCATGAAATGTAATGACACATGACACAAGATTTGGTAACCCAGAAAACCCCTGGTAGAAGGTAAAAACTGCGGTGGGGATGAAACTGACAAAGCTTCACTATCTGTAGAATGGAAGGGGTCAATTAAGGCTTACAAGATTGATCACTTATGATGATCTTACCCAATTAGGAGTAACTGTATGTGTTAATTTTGGCCTTGTTAATCAACCACACACTTCAACATAGTCCTTCTTCACCAGGTAAAAACAAGATTGAATATGAGATTATTCATCTTATCTGCCTGCGTGATTCAACCTGTTGCCTTCTATCTAGATGGGGTTTTTGAAATTGCTCTCAGAACGAGAGTCTCACAACCATGGACCAATCTAAGAATGAAGGATTTGTCATGATAAATGCAATACAATGCAAGATTAAGCTAGGAATTGAAATATGAGAGATTAAGCTAAGACATGATTTCAATGCAATTTAGTCTAGAAATTGAAACTATCTTATTTGCAAAATGAAATTAATCTTTATGAGATTAGCAAGAAAATGAGACAACAATTCAGTATTCTAACAATACAAATTTTCTATAATGATTCAGGGGGTTTGAATGAAGAATGAGAGTTCTTTTATAGACTCCGAGAGAATCAGAATAGAAACTTTCCTGTTTTGAAATAAAACAAATAGAAAAGCCAATTAAAAACATAAAGCTTTATTGAAAATAATCCAATAAATTGTTTTCTTCCTGTTTTAACTATTTTATCTCTTTGATTTAATATTGTTTTATTTGAATTTAATTGTTTTATTTCTCTTTAAAACACAATTAATTCAAAGTTTCCTTTTCTGAATAAAGATAAGATTTTTGAGAGAATATCCAATTAATTAAATAAATATGACCTCATAATTACTTTTTCTCAATTATCTGAATAATTAAATTCAATTATTGAAAATGAGGATATTTATTTAA
>MU225240.1:8689428-8712967 GCA_018584345.1 Thuja plicata
GATGATTGAATCTTTGGTCCCTCTTTTCTTTAGAAGATGACATTTTATCCTAAGCACTCCTCTATGGTGGGGGTCTTGATGATAAGATCTCTTCCTCTTTGAGGATCCTTTTTCCATATGTGACATACCCATTTCACTATTATCTATGCTCTTAGAGGTAAGGGTCAATACTCTTTGCTAAGGATATAGTGTATATTGTTGTTAAACTAGATATCTCCTTACCTTGTGAAGTATGTATCCTCTTTCTCTTCCTTATCCTTCTTAGTGGGTAGTCATGATAAGGAGGGGGGAATATATAGGATACCTCTTATACTATAGTTTACATTTTACAACATTCTAAATCCTCAGAAGGTAACGCACACAAGTTGCTAAATCCTGAAGAGACACACATTTTTTATTTTTATTTTTTGCTAAATCCTCGGAAGGTAATGCACATAAGTTGCTAAATCCTGAAGAGATACACATTTTACAATACACTAAATCCTTGGAAGGTAACACACATAAGTTTCTAAATCCTAAAAAGACACGCATTTTATATTCCATAGTGATACAAGAATGTGGATCTATGGGTATTCCAAAAGTCATTAGAAGACGCATTACAATTACAAAGCATAGTTTATTGGTGAAACTATTGGGATTTCCCTCCTTGGTGATTCATGGTAAGATGGGCATCTTACTAAGTGAGGTAATCACTTTCTCTTTCCTATCTTTCTCTTTCATTCTAGTAGGATTAGATCATGAAGCTAGGTTATCTACAGTGTTGCTCTTGTCTTACTTATGTAATCATGTATGTTTTCTATGATTAATTGATCTTTGATTTCATATCTTTGTGCATGTATGTTGAGTTAGAATCCTTGGCTTGGGGGCTCATTTCCTTAACTAAGTGATGTTCTACCTCATTGTGATCCACCAGAGTCTTTCTTCTAACTTTACTACGAATATGTTTGATTTCCATACTCCCACTAAAGTGGGGGCTTAATGCATCATCTTAAAATGGAAGAAATTCCATGTTAAGAATGTTTATCCCTCCTTAGGGGGTGTTTTTTACCATCATCATATTATCCCCTCATTTCTACACCCTCTCTTACTTCTGTGCATGTTTAGGGCCCTGATTGGGCCTCTTCGGGAACCATTCATCCCATCTGGCACATTTTCCAGGGGTTTTGACTCCCTGGGTAAAGGTCAACCTCGACCTCAATTTTGAACTAGCCCCCCCTTTACAATTTGAAATTTTTTTGGCTTCCAAGGGTCATTAAAAGTTCATTTCCCGCTTCCAGGTCTGCTTTTTTGGGTTCCGAAGTGACAAATCTTAAATTATATTTAATATAGGTCCTCTTCTAGGGATATAGGTCTAATTAGAATTTAATTCTCCTATGTATGCCTCTCTAGAATATTGTGCCCTAGATTCATATAAAAGGAAGTTTTCTCTTCTCATTTTCTCTAAGTCATAGCAAGTACAAATCATCTACTATCCAAGAAGCAAAAAGTTCAAGCATCCATTTTAGTACATGTTTTCAATCTTTCAAAGTGTTCAAGTCTTCCTCTTAAGCATTCAAGTTCTCTATTGAAGATCAAGGATTCAAGCTTTCAAGCCTTTGAAGGGATTTGTTTCAAGCATTCAAGATTCAATATTCAAGCCCTAGATCTATCCATCATGGTGTTGTGATCTTCCTTCAAGATTCTTTGTGCATCCTCAAGATTCATTTATTCTCTCTTCAAGATGGATTCTAAGAATACCATCATGGAGGTTTATGGTTTCGAATATTGAGTCCAAGATTTCATATTTACATGCTTGTTTACATTCGAAATACAATTGCATATCTATTGAATATCATAGCTTCATTATTAGATTTATTTCTACTACTTGCTAGCATTCTTTATTTCAATTATTGATTTCAAGGTTAATTCCTAAATCAGGGTTTGACTAAGGCAAACCCCTCCCCCCCAAAAAAAAACCATTTTTCTTGCAGGGACTGGTTCAAAATAGTGAGTTGGAGTGAAGATTCAGTTACCCTTTTCAACAAACTATCGGGATCCATAAATAGATTTTTTGTCAGAGATTTTAGAGGTCGATTCTGCCCTAGGTTGGAATTGGAAATTCTGGGTCAATGGTGACATTGACTTGAGGGTCAAAATCAGAAATGTGTTAGATCAGAAAAAATATTTTTGGGTTTTGTTCATCTCTACGTTTCTATTCTAGATCTAGTTACAGATTTTCTAGAAACTCAGTGCAGACCCTCAAAAATAGCATTCTTTAGATCTGTAAACATTTCAAGGTTAGTACTTTTCTCCTATTCCTTTCAATTAAATTTATTAATCTTTCTAAATCTATCACACATTCTTTTATATAAACGTAATCTAAGGTCTTCCTCTTTGCTCTCATTTCCAATAGATTGATTCATTTATGCATTGATCGTTCCTTTGAGGTTAATCAATTTTGATACTTCCTTTGTGTATTTAAGGTTAAAAGGAACATCTTATCTTCCCCTCACATTTCAATAAACATTCTAATTTCAAATGTAACAATTCTTATATATGTTAAATCTTTCCATTACACTTCTATGTTCAATTCAACTGAATTGACATCCTCAACATCATTTATAAGAATGTGCTCTAGGATCAGTGTAGCCTATTTCTCTTTATTGTGAGGCTTCTTGGTGAGAGATAATAATCTCTCAGTGCTTGTATCCTCTTTAAGTACATTTAGTATTTTTCTCCCTGCATCCTCACTTTCTTTATCAAGCTCTATTAAGCTTCCCTGTAGTACTTTGTAGGCTCTCAATTTTTTTGAGAACTTCTTTAAACGCAACTTCATCATTTCATCAATTTCTTCCATCTTTGACTCAGGTGGCATGATTGAAACTAGAGATCTTTCCCTTATTTGTCTTTTAGAGTTCAATGCAAATGTCCACCTTGCTGATAACCTGTCTAAAATTTATTATGGCATCATCTTATCAAATTGTATAGGTATGTATTTGAATACACACATTGTCTTGATGATGGCTTCTTCTATCTTATTATGATCCTCAGGATTCAAAGTTATCCATTGTCTAATATTAGGCTCAAATATGCTACCTATCTTGACTATTGTTGCAGAATTCTCATCAATTGTCTTAGGAAACTTTTGTTTTTCAGGTTGTTCATCTTGTTTAATGTCTTCCTTATTTTCCTTGCTTTGGATTAATGTGATGAACTATAACTGATTGAATGTTTGAAGATGTTAAGTTGATAATCACCAAGACACAGAAAGTTAATGCAAGACATTAAATCAGTTAATGTATTGTATTTTCATTGATGTCAACTTGATATAATCTATATGGTCATGTACATATTGCTAAAGACTTCAAAGAACCAATGAATCAAAGGCTATGTTGTCAGTAACGCATAAAATTTAAGTATTCACAAAGTGACTGTATACATCGACAGTGTGCACACCGACGGATAGAGTAAACCAACAAGAGCAAAGTCACTATGTTACCCGACAAAAAAAACATGGCATTACTGATGAGCAAAGTCATAGTGTTACCCGATGAGAAAAGCACAGTGTAACCCGATGGATAGATTTACAACATTGCACGATAGATAGACAAGGATAGAGATCCTGAAGACAACTGAAGTCACACCGACGAAACAGTCAGTTGTCACCAATGACTAACTGAAGTATTGACTGACAAAACAAAGAGTTTAGAAATGACAAAATGCTTAGATGTCAAGAGATAAATATAGACTTAACTAGTACTTATCATTTTTTTAATCGAAAAGATAAAGCCAGAGATAAGTAAAGGATTTCAAGCTACTTAGTCCAGTTGGAAAGAAGATCTCTATGAGATAAATTAGGAGTTTTTATTTAAATCTAATTGGTGAGAATTATGGATCATGCCAAGATCAAGAAAGCCAAGAAATGGTGAAATCATGTCTATATAAGAGACAAGCTTATTCAATATGAATAAGGGGAGTGAAAAGAGAATATATGCTGAAGAGATTCTAAAGGAGAATAAATTCTTCATTCAGACCTGATCAATCAAGCTGAGGAAAGAGAAAATTTTTGCAGACATTGACAAACAATGACACAACATCATAGAGCATAATAGTGTGGAGCAAAGGTATTGAATTGATTACATTGATCAAAAAGGTAATGCACTTACAATAGATCTGAAAATCTGCAATTCAAGTTGTATATGTGAATATACCAATTTACTATTTCCGTTTAACCACTGAAGCATCAAGTCTCTTAACTGAGAAAGAATTAAAAGTCTTTTCTAATTGAGATACATCCCAAGGAGTATCAAAATAGTTTCATCATACAAAGTAGCATTGGATATGCTTGATACCTATTGACATGCCAAGAGAGTGTTTGATAAAGGATGGTAGCATTAGATGCCAGATAATAAGTGACAAACTATTCATTTAAATCCTCTAACAATGTCACACCTAACAGTATGTTTGTAACCTTTAACAGGGTTGGCTCTTCACCAAGCTCACTTCAGAAGAGTAAAAATTTGGGTTACAGGTCCTAGTGGTTTTTCCCTTAACAGGGTTTCCACATTAAAAATCCATGTGTCATGTGTCTATGAGTCATTACTTTACTGTTTTGCATTTCACATAAGTAAATCTAGATTGATCGGTATACACTAGTTATTTATTGTATTTCGGTAAATAGAAAGATTGCTTATCGGTAAACATACAAAAGAAGGTTTTACAAAGCATTCTGAAAAGTAGTAATGTGACAATTGGTATCAGATCTTGTGTGCTTAGAAAGGGAGTTTAACAACTCAAGCTAAAGATCACAAGATGAACAGACGAGATGTGCCCAAGTTGAACAAAGACAACTTTGCTTCATGGAAAAGAAGGATAAGACTCCACTTATCAGGTATTATAAATTATGTAGCTCAATACTTAGATACTGAATATGTGTTGCTCATAGGAGCACTCACAGTTGAACAAATGAGAGAGAAGCATGAGCACAACTGCATGATAATAGAGTTTGCTTCCTCACTCACTAATACTGAATTTGAAGATGTCAAAGCATGCACAACTGCAAAGTAGATGTGGGATAAATTGAAGCTTGTATGCGGTGGTGATAAAAATTTTCTGAGAGCCAAGGCAGAAAGCCTTAGAGGAAAGTTTGATGATTTAAGAATGAAAGAAGGTGAAAACATCACATAGTATAACACAAGAATCAAAGAGGTAGTCAATGCTATCTGAGGAGTTGGAGGTGTACTAGAAGAAGAGATAGTGGTAAGTAAAATTCTAAGAACCTTACTACCTACTTATGCTATTAGAGTATCCTCCATACAAGAAATGAGAGAAGTAGAAAATAACAATGTTACTCTAGATAGTTTGATTGGAAGACTGATTTCATTTGAGATGAATAAATTTAATAATAGTGTCTCACCAACCATAGAGTCTGCATTCAAAACTTCTTTGAGAATAAGTAAATCAAGTGATAAACACACTATGAGAAAAGATAGTGATAGTGAAAGTGAAGAAGAAGATCTTGATGAAATTGAAGCACTTATGGCTAGAAGAATGCAAAGAGGCAAAGGTAAATTACCACCTATATGTTTTAATTGTAAAGAGATTGGACACTTTGCTGAAAGATGTCCTAATAGGAGAAAAGATGATAGAAGTAAAGACAGGTCATTTGAAAAGAAGTTTGACAGAGGTGATAACCGAGATTATAGAAGCAACTGACAATCAGAAAGAAGAGATACCCGTGACTACAAGGACAAAGGAAAGAAGGCCAGTTACCTAGCTACATGCAAAGATGAAGATAATGACACTGAATCTGATGAAGACATCAAGATGGTTTTTGTGGTAGTAAAAGATGATTCAGATGAAGATGAAGAAAGGTATGTAGAAACTGCACTCATATCTAAAGTTAGTAAAAATGATTTCTGGATCATAGATAGTGGCTACACTCACCATATGACCGGTGACAAACAAAATTTTGAGACTTTTGAATACTATAAAGGTGGTTCAGTAAGAATGGGTAATGATACACCTTATCCAGTTGAAGGTAAAGGAACTACAATGTTGAATAACCTGAAAATATGTGAAAATGGTTATTGGGTGAAAGGATTGAATTATAATCTATTGAGTGTTTCTTAGCTGAATAATTCAGGTCACAGAGTAGCATTTGAAAATAAGAAGCCAAAGATCTTCAATGAAACATGAAGGTTGATTGGTACTAGTGAGAAGAAAAATGTAACTTATTCTATCTGAATGATACTGACACCACTTGCTTAATGGCTAGAAACGAAGACATATGGTTGTGGCATAAAAGATTGTGTCATGTAAATTTTGACAACATGATAAAGATAAGAAAAAGGAGAAATGTAAGAGGCTTACTGATGATGACTAAGCCTGACAATATCATGTGCAAAAATTGTCAAAAAGGTAAGATGACAAGGTCTAGTTTCAAAAAGCAAAACCCATACATCTGACGCCATTCAAGAATTAGTCCATACTGATCTATATGGACCCATGAGGACAAAGAGTTACTATGGTGATAGATATTTTATTCTCTTTTTTTATGATTACTCTAGAATGATGACAGTTATGTTTCTAAAAGATAAATCAGAAGCATTCAAGATGTTTAAATGGTACAAAGCAATGGTATAAAAACAAAGTGGTAAAGAATTGAAATGCTTAAGATTAGATAGAGGAGGGGAATTTATTTTAGATGAATTCACTAACTTTTGTAATGAGCATGGAATCAAAAGATAGGTCTCTACACTGAGAACACCACAAAAAAATGGAATTGCTGAAAGAAGAAACAAATCCATTGTTGATTGTGCAAGGACACTGATGATAGAGAAAGGCATCACCCAAATATTCTAGAGGGAAGTTGTCAGTACTACTATTTACACATTGAACAGAGTACAATTGAAAAAAGACACCAAGAAGATACCCTATGAGCTATGGTATGGTTACACACCTAATGTAAGCTAGTTCAAGATCTTTGATAGTCAATGTTATATCTTAAAAGATGATAAAAATGGAAAGCTTGACTCTAAAAGTGATGAAGGAATCTTTCTAGGGTATTCCACCAAGAACAAGGCTTATAAATGTCTCAATAAAGCCACTAAGAAAATTGTTGAAAGTGCAAATGTAAAGATAGATGAATTTACAAAGAAGAATGAAAAAGAAAGCACAAAAGAACCAAAGGACTACAACAGGTTTGTTTACAATGAAGAACCTGAAAATCTACTTGAGAAATAATGTATAGCTCCCAAGCAACAAAATATTGCAACCAAGCATTAGGCTGCAAATATTGAAAATCAGGATATTGCTTAAGATGATGTACCAAGCGATGGAGATCAGAATGAAGGACACAATTGTGATCAAGATGATGGAAAAAGAATTGAACCTGTACTTTCCAGATATGTCAGAAGGAACCATCCATAGAACCAGATCATTGGAGACAAAAAGGTTGGTATGAGAACTAGAAGTAAGTCTCTAAACACAAGATGTCTAATTTGTGATTTTGAGCCAAAATCTGTCAATGCTGCACTTGATAATGAAGAATGGATTAGTGATATGAATGAAGAAATTGAGAAGATTGAGAAAAAAAAGACATGGATACTTGTACCAAGACCAGATGACAAGAATGTCATTGGTACAAAATGGATATTTAGAAATAAGCTAAATGAGAATGGACAAGTCACTAGAAACAAAGCAAGACTAGTATGCAAGGGGTATGCACAAGAAGAAGGGATTGACTATGGAGAAACCTTTGCACCCATTGCTAGGCTAGAAGGAGTGAGAATACTATTTGCTTATGCTGGATTTAAAGGATTCAAGGTATACCAAATGGATGTCAAGTGTGCATTCCTAAATGGAATACTTGAGGAAGAGGTATACATTGAGAAACCTGAAGGGTTTGTTGATCCAGACAAGAGGAACATGGTATGTAGACTACACAAAGCCTTGTATGGATTGAAACAAGTACTAAGAGCCTGGTATGAAAGACTTCATTCCTATCTCATAAGTATTGGATTTGTAAGAACTAGTGAAAACAATAATATTTATTTGAAGGAAGATACTGATCCTAACATTTTGATTGTTGAGATACTTGTTGATGACATCATATTTGGAGGCAATGATATGCTATGCAAATAATTTGAAAATAAAATGAGCAAGTAGTTTGAGATGTCTATGTTTGGAGAGATCAAGTTCTTTCTTGGTCTATAGATCATGCAACAAGATGAAGGTATTTTCATTACACAATCCAAATACATCACGGAAGTGCTGAAAATATTCAAGATGGAAGATTCCAAGCTAGTTGGAACAACAATGACAATTGGATGTAAGATGAAAAAGGAGGACAAGTCACCTAAGGTAAATTATACTTTGTACAGATCAATGATTGGAAAACTCATGTATGTTGTACATACTAGACCAAATATTGCACATGCAGTAGGAATAGTTGCAAGATTTTTTGCTAATCCCAAGGAATCACATATGACTACTGTAAAAAGAACCCTAATATATCTAAGAATACCAAGGACTATGGCTTATGGTATACAAGAGAAGGAAAATTTGAACTTAATATCTTTACTGAGGCTGAATGGGCTAGAAACATTGATGACCGAAAGAGCACAACTGGAGGAGCATTCTTTATGGGTGACAGACTTGTCACACGGATCAGCAAGAAGAAAGGATGCATCTCTCAGTCTACTGTAGAAGCATAGTATGTTGCTACTGCTGCTACAAATTTCTCAAATATTGCATGGATCAAATAGTTACTGGAAGGTGTGCATATGAAAATTCTTAAACCAGTAATTATCTACTATGGCAATACCAGTGCAATTAACATTTCCAAGAATCCAGTCATGCATGCTAAAACAAAGCATATTGCTATCAAGTATCATTATTTAAGAGAACAAGTTCAAGAAAAGGAGGTGATACTTGAGTATGTGCAATCAAAGGAACAATTAGTTGATATCTTCACTAAGACATTGCCCAAGGATATATTTGAGTACTTGAGAAAGAGACTAGGGGTCAGACCCTTGTCTACTGGTCAGTAAGATGACTAGAAGGCTGCATCAGCCTACAGATTCTCAGAATATCATTCATGTTGATGCAAGCAATCAGATGGACTTCAAAGATACATTTGTACACAACAAGTTATTTATGTACTCCAAGCACTAGAGTTGTTGTATTGTTGATGGATTGGGAACTTCAAGGAGTATATTATGGATATAAAGGATTTTTTGGCATTACTATCAAATATTTGTTTGGTATTGTTGTCAAGGGGAGAGATTATATCCATTATCACATTAGGGAGAGATTATATCCATCACATTATCCAAAGGGAGAGATGTAACCAGAAAGGGAGAGTACATACAAAGGGAGATAATTACTGACAAGAGACATCAAATGAAAAGAACAGTCAAAGGGGGAGAGTTTGACGCAAGAAGAGAACACATCACATTAGAAGAAGAAATATTCTACATCTATCCAGTGAAGGGATTAAATACAGAGAGAGAACTGCAAGAATCAAATCTAAGCTATGTGAGCTTACCGAGGACCAGATATTTGTATCAATTATAGTACATAAGATTGGTAGTTTGATGGACTTCAAGTGTATATTTCATATTGTATTAGTGATAATATAGTGTGATAATGTAGTGTGTTTCCATCAATGCCAAAGGGAGAGATTGATGAACTACAACTGAATGAATGTTTGAAGATCTTAAGTTGATAATCACCAAGACACAAAAATTTAATGCAAGACATCAAATTAGTTAATGTATTTTATCATCATTGATGTCAAATTGATATAATCTATATGGTCATGTACATACTGCTAAAGACTTTAAAGAACCATTGAATCAAAGGCTATGCTTTTAGTAATTCATAAAAAATAAGTATTCAAAAAGTGAATGTATACACCAACGGAGTGCACACCGTCAGGCAAAGTAAACCAACAAGAGAAAAGTCATAGTGTTACCCGAGGAACAAAAGCACAACATTAACGACGAGCAAACTCATAGTGTTACCCGATGAGAAAAAGATAGTGTAACCTGAAGGACAAATTTATAGTGTTTCCCGATGGATAAACAGAGACGAAGATCCCAAAGACACCTGAAGTCACACCGACGACTAACTGAAATATTGACCGAAAGAACAAAGAGTTTAGAAATGGAAAAATGCTTAGCTGTCAAGAGCTAAATATAGACTTAACTGGTACTTATCATTGTTTTAATCGACAAGATAAAGCCAGAGATAAGTAAAGGATTTAAAGCTACTTAGTCAAGTTGGTAAGAAGATCTCTACAAGATAAATCAGGAGTTTTTCTTTAAATCTAATTGGCAAGAATTGTGGATCACGCCAAGATCAAGAAAGCCAAGAAACCGTGAAATCATGTCTATATAAGAGACAAGCTTATTCAATATGAATAAGGGGAGTGAAAAGAGAATAGATGCTAAAGAGATTCTAAAGGAGAAGAAATTCTTCATTCTGACCTGATCAATCAAGCTGAGGAAAGAGCTAAATTCTGCAAACACCAACGAATAGTGACACAACATCACAGAGAAGAACAGTGTGGAGCAAAGGTATTGAATTGATTACATTGATCAGAAAGGTAATGCACTTACAATAGATGTGAAAATCTACAATTCAAGTTATATATATGAACAGATCAATTTACTATTTTAGTTTAACCACTGAAGCATCAAGCTTCTTAACCAAATAGAACTTCAAAGTATTTTCTAATTGAGATACATCCCAAGGAGAATCAAAAAGGTTTGATCATACAAAGTAGCATTGGATATGCCCGATACCTATTGACAGGCCAAGAGATTGTTTGATCAAGGATGGTAGCATTATATGTCAAATACTAAGTGAAAAAATATTCATTTAAATCCTCTAACAAGGTCACACCTAATAGTGTGTTTTTCACCTTTAACAGGGTTGGCTCTTCACCGAGCTTATTTCAGAAGAGTGAAAATTTGGGTTATCGGTCTGAGTGGTTCCCTTAACAGGGTTTCCACATTAAAAATCCATGTTTCATGTGTTTATGAGTCATTAATTTACTATTTTGTATTTCACATAAGTAAATCTGGATTGATCACTATACACTGGTTATTTACTATATTTTGGTAAATAGAAAGATTGCTTATCGGTAAACATACAGAAGAAGGTTTTAAAAAGCATTCCGACAAGTAGTAATTTGATATAAGTATTTCAAGGCAATCATCTTGTAGGAATGAATATAACCAGAGGTTTATAAATGTGGTAATAAGTTTTTGGGTTGCTTTAAGGATTAATTTTTGAGGCCACTTATTCACCACCCCCTCTCATTTATTACTAACATAATGTCCTTCTCCTCTTTGGTTCTAATATTTTCCCAGTTTGAGGATTTCTTTTATAAGTTGTCACTTGTCCCTTTTTAACCAGTGGTGAGTCTGCTTTTGTAGTTTGACTCCTTTTTCTTGATGCAGTAGTTGTCCTTGGTTTCTTTGGGGGTGGTGCATTAGGCTCTGTTGACTCAGAGTCTCTAATTTGTTCACTTTCACCGATGGGTGACTATCCCTCAGTTTCTTCTTGTTGTTCTGATTCTTCTTCATTAAATAACAACTTCTTTTCAAGTGTCTTTACCATTTTGGTCTTCTTTCTATATATCTTTTTAACAACTAAGCCTATTTTTATTTTGGCCTTAGCTTCTTCATAGGTGCCAAATATTGGTAATGATTTATTCAGTGGTTCATTCAAAAATGATTCAATAGCATTTGTGGCCTAATATATGTTTATCACATATTCAAGTGGTGCTAACCATGTTGTCCTTGGTACAACTAGTTTGATCAAAGTTGTGTCAGTGTCCACCATGAAAACAATATTATATTTATATTGATCTACCAGTTTTTCTGGTATCCTCATCCTTTTCTGCATTCTATCCTTGAATCCAGTAAAATATTCATCCATGGATGATGTAAAGTTGTCCCCTAGTGACTTAATGAATTCACTAATTTGAATTGTCACTGGTCGGGTAGTGTCTCAGTTGACATTATTGGCAGATGGGAAAAAGTCTTGAAAGTAGAAGAATATACACATGAGGAGTGAACCAAACTTACATGAGTTATATTTTTCTGATCTAATAGACCCATGTTATCCTCTAGTTTCTTTAGTAGAAGCTCAGATAGATCTAGTTGTAGACCATTCTTTACAATCTTGTGAGCAGTGTCTATTGCTCCGCATGCAATACTATTCATTATGTTGGCTTGGAATATCTTGTATCCCAATACGCATGCACTGAACTTCAGTTCTAAATTGGTGATGGAGTTTACCTTTAATCCTCTGCCATCCCATTCTGCACTTGTCATCTTCTCAATCTCAGGGTGAGAAGGGTGTTTAAGTGCCTTGGCCTTGTCGGTTACTAGATAACCGATAACTGTGTGTATAACATCCTTAGCGATCTATTTTGGCTTGCCTAGCCACATCTTTCGGTCATGTACTCGGCTAAGAACTATCTGGATCCACTCAGTTTTGAATTCCTTTGGGGAAATTAGGGAATTTTTCAACCCTTTCACCTCAATATGTTTATGTTCATCCTTGATGGTTCCATCTATGCAAAGTTTCTTGTAAGCTTCCTCAACTTCCAGATCTCTGATTTCTGCAACTTTGTAGTGGATATGAACTCAGACATCCGTGATCAGAAAAAACCTAGGTGGTATGCTTGAAAATGCTCCAACATTGTTAGGTTGTGAAGCTACCTCTAGAAAAAACTTGTATTTAGGTTCTTGAAATGTAGTGTTCTTAATTAGGTTGACCTTTTTATCTTTGGCATTCTTGATCTTGGAAATGCGAGATGCGGTTGCCATTGTTTTTGGAAATTAGGGATTTTACCTTAAATAAATTGTGAGCTTAGTGAGTCTTTAGATACTCAATTGATTTTATATAGATGTTTTTGATCTATCTAAATGCCATGAATATGCTTGTTAATCACTTCTGTAATCTATTCATTGTTCTTCGCTCTGTGTTCTGCTCTTTGCTTTGCTCTTCACTCTTACTCGCATGGTGAATGAATGATCCATTTCATCACCCTTTTATAGATGATTCCCTAAGTGGTGAATTTAATTATTTACCCACTTCTTGGTGTTTGAAGATAGATTTGCTCGGGGAACATGCTAACTTCATTCTTGGTGAGAGTGCGATGCTCGGGGTAAGTGTCAACTCAATTGACCTTTCACATGTTCACCGACAGTGCTCGGTATGTGGTGAAGATTAATTGTATTTTACATGAATACCAATGATGCTCAATTTACATTAACAACATAGCTTTTGTATGTTCACTAACAATTCTTGGTATGCATTGACCGACGTGATTACATTCACAAATTCATAACAAGTAATACCATAGTGCATCTTTATTCATGCTAGTTTGGCATTTTATTAATGTATAATGGGACATATGTAAAATATAACTTGGTATAGTGCAGTTCCATACTTTTTCTACTTAGGTGGGGGTGGTGATATCACCAGATCCATTGGATAAGGTGTCACCAATTTTATTTCTTGGTCCAGCACCATTAGTGTTTGTATCTTTCCTTTGCATTTTGTTTCTCATTCTTATAATATCTTCAATGGTATTGCCATTGGAAAAAGTGCTTGTCTCTGTCACTCGGTCTCTAGATTCCTTTCTTAGATGAACGAACCTATGATAGTGTAAGCATTCCATTTTAGGGCTATTCCAGCTTCTAGACCTTCTTATCCATTTTCTCATGCAATTTGTAACTATGTGTCCATATCCACCACATGCTATGCAGTTTTTCCATGTATTGTAATTGCAAACATATGAGTTACCGACTCTTTTTGGTTGATAAGAATTTTCCTATTCTTTTGGCTTCCATTATTGCTTTTCCTTTTTCTTGCATTCAAGAGATGTGTGCCCATGAATTTTGCAAGTAGGACAATATTTTTCCATGTAGATTTCCTTCTTTGGTTGTTTCACCTTATATCTGCATTCATGTGCTTTGTTTCCTTTCTTGTTACAATTATAACAATTTCCTATGAATGTAGATGTGGATTTAGGAATAACTTTAGCTTTTCTCTTGCAAATATTTGATGTGTGGCCTGGTTTTCCACAGTGATTGCATGACTGCTTCCTTGGTCTTGGATTTGTGTAGACATCTTTTTCATTAGCTTGATATGGTGATTCTCCATGCTTGGTATACCCTAGATCGGTATTGTTGTTGACTCTTCTTTGTCCATCCAAAAAATCATCCATTCTTTTTGTGCTTTCTTCAGCTCTCTTGATCATATCATTATGCTATTGCTGAATCCTTACTTCATGCTTTAGTCTTTAATTTTCTTCTCTTAGCTCACCAATAGCTTCCAATTTCTCATCCAGTTCTATGTTCACTCGATTTGCCTCATGAATCATAAGAACAATTTTATTGGTGATCTCATGATAATGTCCAGTAAGTCTTTGTATTTTTTATTCTCTCTCTTGTAGATTTTTAGTGATCTTCCTCTTGTCATCAATAGCTAGTGTTCTTTCTTTCTCAGCTTGTGTAGCATTATTCATAACCTCAATCATTCTTACCATCTGTGTCTCTTGACCAATTTTTAGCGATTTCACTTGTCCAGCCAGATGTTTGATTTCATTCAGACTTGTAATGCTTCCTTCTAATGTGTCAGATGTATTGCTAGATATAGATCCTGATGACAAACAAAGCAGGTACCTCTTCTTCATGATAGTCTATTTCATTATAGCGAGATTACATAACCTTTCTTTCATCCAGTAGCTCTCTCATCTTGACTCTAGCTTCTTTGTATTTCTCATAGAAGATCTATATCTGCAACTTCTGATTTTCAATATTTGTGTCTAGCTTATACCTTTCCACTGTATGATCTTTTCTCTCAAGTGATTTAAACTTTTCCAAATAAGAGATCTAGCTCTGATACTAATTGTTGGAATAATGGAATGGTGTGTACTAAGAGGGGAGGGGTGAATCAGTACCCTTAATTTTTTTTTCAATTAACCTTTAATCCTTTAGTAATCAATTCCTTGCATTACTAACCATATATGATATTCTATCTTTGTGCATGTAATCTCAATTCATAAACTTAATTGCATGTAAAAATTCATATAAACATTCATGAAATGTAATGAAACATGAAACAAGATTTGGTAACACAGAAAACCCCTATTAGAAGGTAAAAAATGTGGTGGGGATGAAACCCACAAAGATTCACTATCTACAGAATGGAAGGGGTTGGTTAAGGCTTACAAGTTTGATCACTTCTGATGATCTTAACCTATTAGGAGTAACATGTTTAAACTGGTTAAGGTATACTCTGTTAAGAGCTTTAGCAACACTATTTAGTATGCACTTGGTTAAGAGATTTACAAAAGGATTGTTAAATCCACCTTCTTAAAGGATTTCTTCTATTTTCTACACTTGTTAGAATGTAGTAAAAAATACTTATTGACCTGAGTATATGCAATCCTAAATTGTTGAGTACAGATCCTTTAAATTTTACAATATGATGTATCACCTATAGTGATTGATTAATACCTTTGCTCTGCTCAGTAGCCTTGGATCTTGTTCTTTATAACTGATTTCATCCTTTGTTGTCCTTCTGGATGAAACTTTGTATCTGATCCATAGATGTCTCTGCGGCTACAATCGTCATCACCTCTTTTTGTTCTAATTGATTACACATCTATTTATACATTGAATTGATATGAATAGGTTTCACACATAACTATGAAAACTCTATGATCAAAGGTTTACAACTTCACCTTGTTCTCCTAGTTTGTATGTTTTCAATTAGTTAGACTGATTAAAATAATTAAATTTTCTTTAATTGTACCTCAAGAAATAGATTTAACTTAAGTGTTTTATCTGATGTGTAACTCAGATCTAAATTTCTTAGAATAAAGATGTCTCTCGGTAGACTGGTGCTCGGGTTTCTTTGTAGTCTGACTATTGGTTTACACTGTAAAATGTGTTGTCGGTGTTCACTATAAACATTTCTGTCAGGTTCCTCTATGAACTTGTCTGTCGGTTTACACTGTTGACTGCTCTGTCAGGTTACTCTATAAGTTGTGTTGTCAGTTTACATTGTAACCTATTCTATTGGTGAAAACTAGTTTCGATGACCTTTGTAAACTATTGTGTCGGGTTGCACTATGATCCTATCTTTTGGTGATCATGTTACCTACGGTTCAAAAATTGTTTCCTTTGCATACTAATGGAAAAATATGATCATCAAACCTAAATGAGTCATTTAAATTTTTTGATTAAGTTGAAATGTAATATCAGAAAATAAATAGTTTTAACTTGAATTAAGAATCAAATCATCAACATATAATATGATAATAACAATGTTATCTTCACTATGCTTAATGTTAAGATTGGGGTCACTTTTAGTTCGTATAAAACCTTGAGAAATAAATAAAGAATTAATTTTTGAATACCATTCCCTAGGTGATTTCTTTAAACCATAGATAGATTTATTCAATTTGTAAATTAAATGTTCATTACCTTCTTTAATAAAACTGGGAGGTTGAGTCATATAAATTTCCTCATGTAAGTCACCATTAAGAAAGACACTTTTAACATCCATTTGGTGAATAGGCCAATTCATTTTAGAAGCTAAAGAAAGAGAAAGTTTAATTGTAGGCATCTTATCAACAGGAGAAAATGTCTCAATATAATCTAAACCTTCTATTTGAGAAAGGCCTCTAGAAACAAGTCTAGCTTTAAACTTACTAATTTCATTATTTGCATTTAAATTAGTTTTATATAACCATTTTCATGAAACCAAATTCTTTCCATGAGGTAAAATTACTAAATCCCAAGTGTTGTTAGAAAGTAAAGTATCATATTCTTCCTTCATTGATTTTTTCCAATGAGGTTGAATTTTATCTTGTTCAAATGTTTGAGGATCATTAGTATGCATAATAGAAGACATAAAAGCATAATTGCATTAACCAAATCTCCTAGGTTTAAGTCCACCCATTCTAGTAATATAATCATCACCCTCATAAAGTAAGTTTCTAAACTAGATAGTATTTCTATTAAAATAGAAATAGGTTCATTAGGAGTAGGGTTTAGAGAAGGAGGTTGGTCCTCAAACCACAATTTTACTTCCACTAAATTCAACATATTTCCCCTTTGAGAAATCATGAACACTATTTTCTACAATACACTCATCCCTTGCAACTTGAAATTTTTTAGTACTTGAATTATAAACTCTATCCTTTAGTATTTTCATCATATCAAACAAAAATATAAGGTGAAGATTTAGCATCTAATTTTTGCCTCTTTTGTTTAGGTGTGTGAACATAAGCAATAGATCCAAAAAATATTAAATTTTCCAAATTGGGCTTCCTACTAGACCATGCTTCTTCAAGAGTTTTTTACTTTACAGATTTAGTAGGAGACCTATTAATGAGATAAGTGGCACAAGCCGTAGCTTCAACCTAAAATTTATAATCCATATTCTTTGAATGTAATAAACATCTAGCAACCTCAACTATAGTCCTATGCTTTCTTTCCACCACACCATTTTGTTGTGGTGTATAAGGAACAATAAGTTCATGTTTTATGCCAAAATATTGTTAGTAATAACTGAGATGAGGAGGGGGGGGGGGGGGGGGGGGGGGGGGGNGTGAATTAGTGGCCTCAAAATTTAATCCTTAAATCAAACCTTAAAACTTATAACCACTAATTATGTCTCAAGTTATCTTCTATCCTACAAGATGTATGCCTTGAAATACTTTAATCAATTTTCTACTTGTTGGATTGATCTGTTAATCTCTTTTCTGTATGATTATCGATAAGTAGTCATCTATTTACCAAAATAAAGTAAATATGCAGAGTATACCGATAAATCCAAAAATGCATATGTGAAATGTAAAATAGTAAAGTAATAAACCATAAACACATAACACAAGGATTTTAACGTGGAAACCCTTTTAAGGGAAAAACCACTGGGACCGGTACCCCAAATTTTCACTCTTTTGAAGTGAGCTCTATTAGGATCCAACCCTGTAAAAGGTTACAAACACACTGTTAGATGTGATCTTGTTAGAGGATTTGGAAATATTTTGTCAACTAGTATCTGGCATCTAATGCTACCATCCTTGATCAAACATTCACTTGGCCTGTCAATATGTATCGGGCATATCCAATGCTACTTTTGTGATCAAACTTTTTGATGCTCCTTGGGATGTAACTCAATTGTAAAAGACTTTTAAGTCCTTCTCGGTTAAGAGGATTTATGATTCAATGGTTAAACTGAAACACTAATGATCTTTTCATACATACAACTTAATTGTAGATTTTTAGATCTATTATAAGTCCATTACCTCTCTAATCAATATAATCATTTATACCTTTGTTCCACAATGTTTTGCTCTATGATGCTTGTCTCACTGTTCGTTGGTGTCTGTAGAATCTATCTCTTTCCTCAGCTTGTTGATCATGACTGAATGAAGACTTTCTTCTCCTTCAGATTTTCTTTAGCATATTTCCTCTAATCTCTTGTTCACCCCACAATTCGTAATGAATTGGGTTTGTCTCTATATAGACATGATTTCCCCTTTTCTTGGCTTTCTTGATTATTGGCGTGTTCCACAATTCTTTCCAATAGATTTAAAACAAACTCATGATTTATCTCAAAGAGATCTTCTTGCCAACTGGACAAATCAGCTTTAAATTTTTTACTTATCTCCTTCTTTATCAGGACGATTAAAACAATGATAAGTATCCATTAATTCTATCTTTAGCTTCTTGATAGCTAAGCATTTTGTCATTTTCTGAACTCTCTATTCTGTCGATCAACACTTTAGTTAGTCATCGGTGATGACTGGTTGTTCTATCAGTGTGACTTCAGTTGCCATTAGGATCTCCGTCCTTGTCTTCTCCATCAGGCAACACTAAAATTATTTCCATCAGGTTACTCTGTGTTTTACTTGTCAGGAAACACTGTAACTCTCTTGTTGGTAATGTTGTGCATTAGGTCATCATGTAACACTGTGATTCTTCTCTTTTATTTTGACCATCGGTGTGCACTCTGTCAATGTATGCAATCACATAGTGAATACTTGACTTTTATGCATTACTGATAGCATAGCTTTGATTCATCAGTTCTTTGAAGTCTTTTAGTAGTATTACAATGAATATATCAAGTTGATATCAATGAAAATACAATACATTAACTGATTTAATGCCTTGCATGATCATCAACTTAACATCTTCAAACATTCAATCAGTTACATGTCATCAATCTCTCCCTTTGGCATTGATGGAAACATACTACAATATGATACTATACTATTACTAATACAATATGAAATATACAATTTCATCAATCTTTCCTAATGTAACCATTACAAATGTCTAGCTATCAGTAAGCTCAAATAGCTTTGATTTGATTCTTGCAGCTTTATTTTTGTCTTCAATCCCTTCACTCGATAGATGTAGAATATTTCTTTCTCTGATGTGATGTGTTCTCCTTTTGTGTCAAACTCTCTCCCTTTGACTGTTCTCCTTTCTTGTGATGTGTCTTGTCAGTAATTATCTTCCTTTATGTGTACTCTCCCTTTTGTGTTACATATTCTCCCTTTGGATACTTTGATGGATATGATCTCTTCCAGAGATGATAATGGATAAACTCTCTCCCTTTGACAATAATTCCAAACAAACATCTTTGCAAACACAGACTTCGTAAAACAAGTATTTTGACAGTAATGTCAAATGGTTCCTTTCTATCCATAATATATTCCTTGAATTTCCCAATCCATTGGTAATAACTTTGGTGCTTGGTGTAGATATATACCTTTCTTTGTATAGATTTATCTTTGAAGTCCATCTCTCTACTTGCATCAACATGAATGATATTTTTATAATATGTAGGCTGATGCAGCCTTCTAGTCAGCTTACTGACTAGTAGACAAGGGTCTGACCCCTAGTCTCTTTCTCAAGTATTCAAATGCATCCTTGGGTAGTGGCTTGGTGAAGATATCAACCAATTGTTCCTTTGATTACACATACTCAAGTATCACCTCCTTTGCCTGAACTTGTTCTCTTAAATAATGATACTTGATGGCAATATGCTTTGTTTTAGCATGCATGAATGGATTCTTGGAAATGTTTATTGCACTTGTATTATCACAATAGATAATTACTGGTTCTAAAACTTGCATATGGATACCTTCTAGTAATTATTTGATCCATGCTATATTTGAGTAGTTTGCAGCAACAACAACATACTCTACCTCTGCAGTAGATTGTGAGATGCATCCTTGCTTCTTTCTTATCCATGTGACAAGTCTATCACCCATAAAGAGTGCTCCTCTAGTTTTTCTCTTTCGGTCATCAATATTTCCAGCCCAATCAGCGTCGGTAAAGACCTTAAGTTCAAATTTGCCTTCTCTTTTGTACCATACACCATATTCCTTGGTATTATTCATATATCTTAAGATTCTTTTCACAGCAGTCATATGTGATTCCCTGGGATCAACAGAAAATCTAGCAACTATTCCTACTGCATGTGCAATATCTGGTCTAGTATGTACAACATACATGAGTTTTCCAATCATTGATCTGTACAGAGTCTGATTTACCTCTGATGACTTGTCTTCCTTTATCAGCTTACATCCAGTTGCCATCAGTGTTCCAACTACTTTGGATTCTTCCATCTTGAATATTTTAAGTACTTCTCTGATGTACTTGGATTGTGTAATGAAAATACCTTCATCTTGTTGCATGATCTGCAGACCAAGAAAGAACTTGATCTCTCCAAACATAGACATCTCTAAATCTTTGCTCATTTTATTTTCAAATGATTTTCATAGCATATCATTGCCTTCAAATATGATGTCATCAACAAATACCTCAGCAATCAAAATGTTAGCATCAATATCTTCCTTCAAATAAAGATTATTGTTTTCACTAGTCCTTACAAATCCAATACTTATAAGATAGGAATGAAGTCTTTCATACCAGGATCGGGGGGCTTGTTTCAATCCATACAGGGCTTTATGAAGTCTACATACCATGTCCCTCTTGTCTGGATTAACAAACCCTTCTGGTTGTTCAATGTATACCTCTTCCTCAAGTATTCCATTTAGGAATGCAGACTTGACATCCATTTGATATACCTTGAATGCTTTATATGAAGCATAAGAAAGCAATATTCTTACTCCTTCTAGCCTAGCAATGGGTGCAAAGGTCTCTCCATAGTCAATTCCTTCTTCTTGTGCATACCCCTTGCATACTAGTATTGCTTTATTTCTTATGACTTCTCCATTCCCATTCATCTTATTCCTGAATTTCCATTTTGTACCGATGACATTCTTGTCATTTGGTCTTGGTACAAGTGTCCATGTCTTTTTTAAATCTATCTACTCAATCTCTTCATTCATAACACTAATCCATTCATCATTATCTAGTCCAACATTGACAATTTTGGGCTCATAATCACAAATAATACATCTTGTATCTAGAGACTTACTTCTGGTTCTCATACCAGCCTTTTTATCTCCTATGATCTAGTTCTGTGGATGGTTCCTTCTGACATATCTTGCAAGTATAGGTTCAGCTCTGTGTCTATCAGTTTGATCATCATTTTTTCTTCATTCTATTCTCCATCACTTTGTGCATCATTTTGAGCAATATTTTGATTATCAGTATTTGCAGCCTGATGCTCGAGTGCCATGATTAGTTTCTCAGGAGTTCTACATTGTTGGTTGGGTAGAGTGTCAAGTTCCTCATTGTAAGTGAACCTATTGTAGTCCTCTAGTTCTTTAGTGCTTTCCTTTTCATTCTTCTCTCCAAATTCATCTATCTTTACATTTTCACTTTCAACAATTTTGTTAGAGGCTTTGTTTAGACATTTATAAGCCTTGCTCTTGGTAGAATACCCTAAAAAGAGTCCTTCATCACTCTTGGAGTCAAGTTTTCCATTTATATCATATTTTAATATATAACATTGACTGCCAAAATTTTTGAAGTAACTTACATTGGGTGTGTATCCATACCATAGCTCATAAGATATCTTTTTGGTGTCTTTCTTCAATTGTACTCTGTTCAATGTATAAAAAGTAGTACTGAAAACTTCCCTCCCGAAGATTTGGGTGATGCCTTTCTCTATCATCAGTTTCCTTGCACAATCAACTATGGTGTTCTCGGTGCAGAGACCTGTCTTTTGATTCCATGCTCATTACAAAAGTTAGTGAATTCATCTGAAATAAATTCCCCTCCTCTATTTGATCTTAAGCATTTTAACTCCTTACCACTTTGCTTCTCAACCATTTTCTTATACCATTTAAACATCTTAAATGCTTCTAAGTTATCTTTTAGAAACATGAATGTCATCATTCTAGAGTAATCATCAACAAAGAGAATAAAATATCTATCTCCATAATAACTCTTTGTCCTCATAGGTCTACATAAATAAGTATGGACTAATTCTAGAATTGCATCAGATGTATGGGTCTTTCTTTTGAAACTAGACTTTGTCATTTTACCTTTTTGACAATCCTTACACATGATGTTGTTGGGCTTGGTCATCATCGGTAAGCCTCTGACATTTCTCTTTTTGCTAATCTTTATCATGTTGTCAAAGTTCACATGACATAATCTTTTGTGCCACAACCATATGTCTTCATTTGTAGCAATCAAACAAGTGGTGTCAGTATCATTCAGATAGAATAAGTTACCTTTTGTCTGCTCACCGGTACCAATCAGATTTCCTGATTTATTGAAGATCTTTGCCTTCTTATTTTCAAATGCTACGTTGTGACTTGAATTATTCAGCCAAGAAACACTCAATAGATTATAATTCAATCCATTTACCCAATAAGTATTTTCACATTTTATCTGGTTATTCAACATTATGGTTCCTCTACCTTCAACTGGACAAGGTGTGTTATTACCCATTCTTATTAAACCACCTTTATAGTATTCAAAAGTCTCAAAGTTTTACTTATCACCGGTCATGTGATGAGTGTAGCCACTATCTATGATCCAAACATCATTTTTACTAACTTTAGATATGAGAGCCATTTCTACATACCTTTCCTTATCATCATCTAAATCATCTTTTACTACCACAAACACCATCTTGATGTCTTCATCAGATTCGGTGTTAGTATCATCATCTTTGCATTTTGCTAGGTAACTAGCCTTCTTTCCTTTGTCCTTGTAGTCTCAGGTATCTCTTCTTTCTGATTGTTGGTAGCTTCTATAATCACCTCTATCAGACTTCTTTTCAAATGAATTGTCATTACTTTTGTCATCTTTTCTTCTATTAGTACATCTTGCAGCAAAGTATCCAATCTCTTTACAATTAAAAAAAAACAAGTGGTAATTTACCTTTGTGTTTACCTTTGCCTCTTTGCATTATTCTAGCCACAAGTGCTTCAATTTCATCAAGATCGTCTTCTTAACTTTCACTATCACTATCTTTTCTCATAGTGTTTTTATGACTTGATTTAATTATTCTCATAGAAGTTTTGAATGCAGACTCTATGTTTGGTAAGACACTATTATCAAAGTTGTTCATCTCAAATGAA
>MU225240.1:8736723-8806364 GCA_018584345.1 Thuja plicata
TAGAGTTCTTACACCCTCCAATCTTGCAACTGGGGCGAATGTCTCTCCATAGTCAATTCCTTCCTCTTGTGCATACCCTTTGCATACCAGTCTTGCTTTATTCCTTGTCACCTCTCCATGTTCATTCAACTTGTTTATGAATACCCACTTTGTACCAATTATATTTTTGTTGTCAGGTCTTGGTACTAGTGTCCATGTCTTATTCTTTTCAATCTGGTCTATCTCTTCATTCATGGCTTGAATCCAGTCTTCATTGTCCAAAGCATCTTTTATTGTCTTAGGCTTAAAATCACATAAAAAACATGTGTCTTCTCTTAATTTGCCTCTTGTCATAACTGTAGAATCCTTTGCTCCTATGATTTGATCAGGTTTATGGTGCCTTCTTACATATTTTACCAAAGTAGGTTCTTTTTCAGCTTCAGTTTGATCATTCAAGTTTAGTTTAGGGTGAAATTGTGACTCGACATCTCCATCAGATAGCTCGGTAGTCACCTCCTATTGCCTGATAATTTCATTCTATGTCTCAACAGGTGCAGACTGTTTCTCGGCAAATTCATTTTCAATTTTTTTAGAATCCTCCTCTTCAGGATAGGTGAATGATATGTAACTTTCAGGCTCAATCATGCTTTTAGCTTCATTTCTTTCTGCATATTCATCAATTCTAACATTTGCACTTTCCACAATTTTGTTAGTGTTAGAATTCAAACATTTGTATGCCTTACTCTTAGTAGAATATCCAGGAAATATGCCTTCTTTTCCTTTAGCTTCAAGTTTACCATTTCTATTATCCTTCAGTATAAAACATCTAATCCCAAAGACTTTAAAATAACTTACAATAGGTGCATGTCCATACCATAGCTCATAAGGTGTAGTATTTTTACCTTTCTTGACTTGTACTCTATTCATGGTATAAACAGCTATACTCACAGCTTCTCTCAAATATTTTTGTGCAACATTTTTCTCCATCATTAATGTTCTGGCACAATCCATGATAGATCAATTTCTTCTTTCAGCTATACCATTCTATGGTGGTGTCCTAGTTGCTGACATCTATCTTTTTATCCCTCGGTCATTGTAGAACCTGTTAAACTCATTAGAAATGAACTCACCTCCTCTGTCAGATCTTAGACATTTCAGACTCTTACCTGTTTCCTTTTCAACTTTTACCAAGTACCACTTAAATAATTGAAATGCATAAGATTTTTCTTTGAGAAACATAATAGTCATCATCCTAGAGTAGTCATCCAATAGGTCCACAAAGGTCAGTATGAACCAATTCCAAAATATTCTCAGAAGTATGAGTTTTTCTCTTAAAACTAGATTTGGTTATTTTGCCCAATTGACATTGCTTACACATTGCATTCTCAGGTTTCTTTAACTTAGGAAGCCCTCTAACATTTTTCAATTTACTTATGCTTACCAAGTTATCAAATTTAACATGACATAGCCTCTTATTCCATAACCAAACATCATTATATTGTGTAAACAAGCATGTCTCTTCAGCTAAATCCAGATAGAACAAGTTACCTTTTGTTTGCTCAACACCTCCAACTAATTCTCCATTGACATCATAGATCTTTGCTTTCCTATGATGGAATTTAAATCTATAACCAGGAATGTTTAGCTATGAAACACTCAAAAAATTATACTTAAGATCATCAACCTAGTATACATCATCACATCTAATCTTGCTAGTCAATTGAATTGATCCTTTCCCTTTAACTCTATAAGGTGTATCATTACCAAACTTAACATATCCACCTTTACATTGATCTAAGGTTTCAAATTTTTCTTTATCACCAGTCATGTGATGTGAACAACCACTGTCAATAATCCAACAATCACCTTTACTCATATAAGAAATTAGTACAATTTTCTCATCATCATCATAATCATCTTTCATTGCAACATACACAACTTCTATATCATTTTCGTTAGATTTATCAGATTCACTGTCAGAAGTTTCTTCAACTATATAACAAGATTTCTTACCTTTGTCTTTGTAAACCTTGTACTTTCTGTAGTCTCGGTCATCCTTTCTGTCTTTGTACTTGATATCTCTTCTTTCATATTTATCATTCTTTTCAAGACATCTAGCAGTAATATGACCAACTTTGTTACAAGAAGAGCAAATAATAGGAAGTTTACCTTTGAATTTTCCTTTTCCTCTAGCTAGTCTCCTTGTCATAAGTACCTCAATCTCTCCTAGATCATCATTTGAGGTGTCACTATCACTGTTCACACATTTCTTTCCTTTCCTTGATTTGCTGATGACCATCTATGACTTGAATGCAGATTCAACAGCTTGTGGAGTATAGTTGTCAAAATTTGACATCTCAAATGCAATAAGTCTGCCTACCAAACTTTCCAGAGTCAAATTGTTATTACGAGTACATCTCAGTTCTTGAATTGCAGATACTCTAATAGCATAAATAGGAAGAAGTGTTCTTAATACCTTGCTCATGACAGTGTCATCATCAATGGTTCCCTTAGCTCCTCTAATAGCATTTACAACTTCCTTTATCCTATCATAATATTGCACTATATTTTCTCCTTGCATTTTTAAATCATCAAACTTACCTCTCAAGCTTTCAGATTTGGCTCTTAGTACATTCGTATCACCTCCATAAATGGTTGCATGGGAATCCCACATCTTCTTTGCACTTGTACAATCCTTGATGTCCTCAAATTCATGATAGTTCAGAGATGATGCAAGTTCCATCATTGCTTGATTATGTTCATTCTTTTCTCTTAATTGTGTAGCATTCAAAACTCCAGTGGGGGCTACATATTCTATTTCAATATGTCATTTAGCAGAATGAACAGTACCAACCAAGTGAAGTTTCATCAAACTTTTCCATGTAGGAAAGTTTTCCTTGTTAATCTTCGGTCCATCCCTTTTATACATCTTGATCTTTATCTCCAAGTACCTTTAAACTTATTCAAGAGAACAAGTGCTCCGATACCAATTGTTAGGATGAATTTAGAATAACTTAGAGGGGGGGCGAATCAGTTATCCTTAGGTCCAGATGTTCCCATATAAAACTTTAAACCAACTTCAACAACTTAGATTTTCTCGGCAACAATAAACAACAAAAGTGTGCAGTTTACTGTACTAATGAAATAAGCTTGCAGAAACTTAACAGTAAAACACAACAATAACATTCACACATTTTGACACCATGATTTAACGTGGAAACCCAATATGGGAAAAACCACCAGTAACATGCTACCAAAACTTCACTCTTCTGAAGTGATGCCCTGTTAGGAGCCAACCCTGTTAAAGGTTACAAAACACACTGTCAAATGTGACCTGGTTAAAGGATTTAATCACCCTGTCAGGAGTGGCCTTGTTAGATGACTTTAGAACATTCCAATCTAAATGTCACCTTGTTCAAAGGATTTATACAATGACTGTTAGGTCAACCTGGTTAAAGGATTTGAATTGATATAATGGTTTGAAAGTAATTAGCAGGTGTGATCTGATACATACAACTTACTTTGCAAATCCAAATCCAATTTCAGCTCTAATGCTAATTCATTGAGTGGCCTCCATTTTCATCTCAAACTTCAGATCTTCTTGGAAATCCATCAAGCAATCACTTCACTTCTTTGCTTAGCCTTCTCTGCTAGGTCTTTACCAATCAGTCAATTAACCATGCAATACTTTTTGCATTCAACTTCTCCTTTCTTGGATACCAAGACAATAACCACAGTAGGTTATAATATACCTCTTCATCTAGGTCAGATAAATCTTTTGCTACTTAATCAAGATCATAGATCTTAGGTTAGGTTAGATCCAATGGATCTTTCCATCATTATATTTAATTTACTTCTCTAATATAGTCATTAATTAAAAATTGAATCCATGCACTAATAATGGTTTCCCATGCATTAAATGAGTGTGGACCAATCTTAATTAACAATGCATATCCCAATAAAATCAACTATGTCGGCCATAGATCTCAAATCTCATCGATTAACAAAATACTATTTCTTAGCTTTCTCTGTCTCCCTCGACATTTCATTGGCACTCAAAATCATCTTTGCTTTGCTCAACATCACCTTTTGCTTTGCTCGGCATCGAACTTGCTTTTCTCGGCATCACCTTCCAGTGAGCTAGCAGTGATAGATAAACAACGTATCACTTTGCCAAAGTGCCAAATGATCAAGTACCCTGGTGTATACTCATAACTCAACCATTTCCTTGGTCTTCTTGTTATCCCATTCTTTCAAATCTTCATCAATCAATGGATAAGGTACTCAAACATACAACAATAGTCTCACAAGTTAAGGTTTGACATCAATGACAAAATAACAATTGTCTACATTGTAGCAATATTTCCAGCAAATACATGTAAAACTTGATGAATTTATAGGAAACAAAATTAGTAATTAATAACTTAATGAAGGAAGATAAAGACAATGTATTTAAAAAAAACTAATAATAGAAAACCATAAATAGAGAGGCAAACTTACGCAAAGGAGTTACACGATGGATGGAAGAAAGACCACCAAGAACAAAAAATAGGTTCAAGTTTGACCAAGAAACAATAGAGAAGCTGCTCAAGGATCTGAAAGCCTACGAAGCAAACTACAAAGGAAAACAAACTTTGAACAGAAGCTGCGCAGTGAAGCAAGGTGAATGTGCGAAGGAAGAAAGCACTTTGCACAAGAAAGAATAGGAGTAGCGAAGGAAGGACGTAGCATGAGGAGAAGTGAAGGAAGGGAGGAGAAATGCAGCAAGGCAACTGCATGGGAGTTAGGGAGGAGTAGCAAAGCAAGTAAACTGCCAAATAAGTGCAATAAATATTTAAGACAAAGAAACAAAGTACACAAAGGAGTAAACAACAAGTTTAAATGTTGCCTAAAACAACAAACAACAACCAAGTTTAACAAAGATGGATAAAGTTATGATAAATGTATATTAAAAAACCACAACATAAGATATATCAAATAACAGACTACAAACCAAGAATAATAAGGATTTATTTTTTCAAATATAGAGCGGAATAGAGAGATATAATCCTGCAACCAAACTATTAATAAAAATAGTGATATACCATAGAGGATCTTGCATGCACAGTAAAAATCTAAGATATTATAATGTATATTTTGTAAGAAGAAAACTATAGAGGACAAGGTAATATGGAACCAAATAGATTAAACACCTTCATGAATCACGAGAGAGTATTTATATATAAAACCTTATGGTTGCCTGACAGAGGTTAAAAGCAAAGTAGATTGAAATGGGTTTGGATGAAACCAGCCAAACCAATTTTTTTTCAAATGCAACTCTCTGGCGGCAAGCCAACCAAAGAGAGTTAGAGAAAATAGAGATGAAAAATTTGCAACCATGAGTTAGTAAATGAAGCTCAAGATTCTCTCTAAAACAAGAGTCTCCAAAGGTGTGCTCCAAACAATGTCAACCTTAAACACTGCACTCAAACAGGGATTAACGACCCAAGATCTGATACCATGTAAGAAAAATAACAAGAGCAAGGAAATGAAAATAATCCTTGAGAGATATGTGAAGAAGTAAGTTTTACCATGAGAAAGCCAAGAGCTAGGAGCAAGCACCCAAAATCCAAAACAAGGAGACAAGAATATTTTGAAAGGGGAAAACAAAAAAAACCCCTTGTGATATTATGAAGATGGCAAAGCCTAAGAAAGAAAGAGAGAGAGAATGTAGCTCATTACAATAACTCATTGATTAGAAATAAGAGAGGAGAACATCTCTTTTAAAAAGATGAGGAGAGCAGTTACAAATTAACTCACCAATATATGAATGCCAACTTCTATAAAAGGTGTGTGCAAAGTGTCAAGATCCTCTTAATGCGAAATATCTAATTTCCTTATTAAAGGAATTACAAAATATGACACGTCCTCCCACTTGGACTAGAGGAAAAAATACATGTAGGGATTCCTTAGAATCTACTAAATAAATAAATAAAAGAGAATAACTTGGTTTATCCTCAAATAAATAATTAAATACAACCAAGGAAATATTAACTATTCTAACACCGACCTTGAGGAGTTCAATTTCCTATGTTGGCGTGATCGCTTATGGAGTTTGTTAAGGATTTGGAGGATGACTAAGTTAACATATTTTACGGTTGTTATATCAACCTAAAAGTGTATATATGAGATGAAATTGAATTATTATAGAGTTAGAGAGTTGATGCGATGATTGTAGTGGTTATAGTGGATGTTTGTTCGAAAAGAAAAGTGATTTGAGAAGAGCTTGAGCAGATTTTTCATGCAAAGTGTGCTACTTTCAGATTAAGTTTATTTGAGTTCATTCTCAAGGAAAGTACTAACCATCTCATGATCAAAATCCTCTAACAAGATCACTCCTAACAGGGTATACAAGATCCTAACATGTCTGGAGACTAAATCCTCTAATAGGGTGACTCTCAGAATGAGTTCTAAATCCCTTAACATGGTAGTTCCTAACATGAATATTGTAATAAATTTTAATAGGGCTAAATATACTCTTAACCGGGTATGCCCTTAGCAGAGTGGTTTTAATACTCCTAACAAGGAAAAACTTATTGGTTCACTAGTGAGATTTGTGGGTGACAATTCCCACCATGGCTTTTCCCTCTAACAAGGGTTTCCACAGTAAAATATTGGTGTCATTGTGTTGATTTCATGGATGTATGTATTTGATATTATTTTATATTGAATTTAGCTTTGCATGTTTCTTACTTTGGAATTTGTTGAGAATATTTTGTAGATTTGTGGTTATATTGATTCACCCCCCTCTTAGTGCCTTATAACATTAACATAGACAAAATAGAAGCTTAGTTAGTGCAGTCAATATTGTAGAGAAGGAGCCTTCTATGCCAAATAAATCTAAACCTAAGACATCTACTTCGAAGGAAATTCAAGCTAAATAAGTTAAATCAAAGGATAGTTTTTCATCCACAAGAAAAATACTAAAATGAAATCCTAAGAGAGATTACAAATAAGAAAAGGATGATAACAAAGATGAAGAAACTAATTTAGATGATGAAGTGAAAAAATTGAGGACATAAGGAGCTAAGGAAACAATAATTGATAGAGATCCTACATCAGAAGGAGAGAATACAAAGAAAAAGCTTAAACTTGAATTAGGTAAGCCACACTATTCTGCAAATGGTGCTATTAAGAATATGACTTTTCATGGAATTCTTGTTCCACTAAGGAGGTATTATAATAGATATGATGAAGATGATAAGAGATTAATTGAAGGAGTTATTTTCTACGTGAAAATTATAATAGAGCCTTCATTGAACTAAAAGGAGAGATACAAAATAAACTCTTTAACATTTTAGAAGGAAGAAGACTCATAACTCAAGAAAAAGATAAGGAATAAGAGAGAAAGTCTTATTCCAACTTTTCCCGGTGATTTCTAAAGAGAAAATTGACATGATACTTGAGTTGGAAAAAAGGTATTCTGAAGTAAGACAAGAATCAATAAGCTTTTGATATGAAATATTGATGAGATAGTGGAGGAAACTAAGAATGTGGTGACAAAACTCCTAATTGAAAACAAACTTGATGTTACATCGAAGGACAGTGAGAAGGAAACATATGTTGAACCATTAGAAACTATGGATACACCTATTCAGATGATAAATGAAGAACCTGATGTATTTATTGGAGGAGTTCCTATTGAGACACAAGAGGATAAGGAGAAAGACAAGGAAGGCAATAAAATTATAGATCAAACTAGTGAGGTGATGGAAGCAAACGTTTCTGATGATATAGTTGTGAAAAATAAGGCAAGAGACATTGAAAAGGCATTGAAATAATTCTTGGAGGAAGATATAGACATAGATGACATGAATATTCAAGGTCCTATTTAGTTGGAATCATTAAGTCTTGTACAAATGATGAGACTTGCTTCGGTGGCTAAGGCCAAAGCAAGAAAAAAAATTATGAAAACACACATGAAGAACAACGAGCTCTTGGCACTTGCATTAGATGTGTTGGGTAATATTATGCTAATATATGCTTGATACCAAAATGATTCTCTATTAGGTCAATTATAAGGATTACTAAATGTTGTTGATTCACACTTTCATTCTTTGGAGATTCAACTTTGGTAAATGTGAGGAATGAGTATAAGGCAACCAATAAATTTTCTAACCGAAGGTGGAAACATCTTTAGAGAATGTATATCTCATCCCAAGCATGTTGGTGGCATTGAAAAGATAATAAGGGAGAGTGAGGATGAGTTGGGAATGTTATCTAGATCAAATGATTCCTTGAGAACTTAAATCTCTAGTTATGCATTTCAAGTCACATCTTTGAATGACAAGATCAAGACATTGATAGTTGATAAGGATAGAGTGAAGGGAAGGATTAGTGAACTAAAAATCCACATCATACTGAAGTTAGACTTTTTTTCAATCACCTAAAGGAGGAAGATGCAACTTATTCACATCCTAATGTATCAGATCTTGTAGCTACAAACAAATTAGCATATGCCATATGTGGATAGATTTAGATAGTTGAGAGCATGAGGAAGAGTTGGGATATCAATTTTGCAGCTATGGAAAATAATTTTTTTAGATGTATTCAAACTTACGTAAGTATATCTTTCCTACTTGTATATACCGAAGATATATAGGATTTTGGTAGAAAAGTGGTTTTTTTTAAATTCCTTTTCCATTAATGTCAAAGGGGGAGAGATAAGGAGTGAAAAATGAAAGATTCAATCCAGGGGGAGATCAATACTTTGGTTAGGGAAAAATGTTTTTTGGAGTTTGAAAGTTTGGCATTTTGTTTGGACACTTAGCCATTTTTCACTAAGTGTTGCCATCAATGCCACATGGGGAGATTGTTGGAAAGAGACACTACTCTTATTAGTTTATATGTTATAATTGATAGAAAATATACATGTTTTCCATGGCTACTTATCATATTGTGGTGGCACCAAAGGTTAGAGTGCAGATTTGGCTAAGTATGGGAAAATTGGCACAGTATACAGAGTTCGGTATATGGATCAGTACAAGAAGGTATGGTGGAATTTTGAAGTGGGAATTAAGGAGAAGTTTTTGAGAGGTATAATATACATTTTTATATATTCATAGTAGTTAATGTTATTAGATGTTCGAGTTGTGGATTTATAAGTATCATGTATATAGGGAATGGTGAAGAACAAAGACAATTGGTTATTGGATCGATTAGCGATCCTATCTGATCGATGATCCGATCAGTTTGATAGTTTTATTTGATAGAGACAACATGTATGTTGATATCTATTCTATTTTTTGAGGTTGGGAACACATTTTGAGCTTGGATATAGTTGAAACTTCACACATTATTCATATTGCTCTTGAGGCACACTGATGGAGATATTACCTTTTCTAATGAATATATAAGCTTGAGTCTTTGTGATGATTTATGAGTGTGATAGTTGGATAAGATAATGATATGCTCTGGACATGCGATAGATCAGTGATCCAAAGTTTGATTGTCAGATAAGTAGCATTACTTTGTGCTCACATGAAGTTGTTTGGGCATAATTGATGCTAAGTTTTAGTTCATTTTTGTATGGAAGTGAGCTTTTATATGTTGTAATTTGATCAATGAGCTCTAGGTTGTAGGCTTGAATGCATGTTCATTCCCCTATGTACTAAAAAATTCAACATGGTTTTTATTTCTACAGAAATAATTACTTATGGGTTTCATCCCCATCGTATTTTTTCCCTTAATTGGGTTTCCATGATAAACTAATGGTGTCATAATTTTATGAATGCTTTGCTTGTTATTATTTTGTTTACTTTCAATTACATTTGGTTTATGGTTGCGCAATCAGTTTAATAAGGTTAAAAGTGCCAGAACATTGATTCACTCCCCTCTTAGTGTTCCTCAATCCTAACAAAGGTAAGTATTCTTCCTCTCGAATGTAATTTATTTATGATTGATTGTGCAAATACAGAAGTTAGGGATAAGATTTTGTCAGGAAAATGCTTAATCTATAAAGGGTATGGATTTCACATAGTTAAATGGACTCCAAACTTTAATCCTAAAACATACAAACCACCAACACTCTCAAAATGGACCAAGATTGTGTTTTTTCCAACATAACACATTTGCATGGAAGTATTAGAGGTTATTGGAAATATAATGGGATCCTACCTAGGGTTTGAATAACCAAATCTTGATTTAGGGGAAATTAAAATCTTAGTAGACATTGAGACAAGGTGGAAAACCATAGATATGTTAGAAGTGATAAAAGATACATATAGTCTAAATATAGACCCTAAATTCTACCAAGGAGCAATTAATGTATCTAGGGCCAAACCTAAATCCACAACAAAATTAGTGGCCAACTAAAAGGAAAATTTATAAAGACATAAAATAAGAAATCCTATAGACAAAAATAATAACCCAAAGATTGTCATTAAACTAAATGAGGAAACAGGTGGATTTGAAGTACATAGCCAAGAACAAAAAATGAGAAAACTAATATGAATAAAGAAGGACTAGGAATAGAAGTTTCAAGGAGTAAGGATGTAAATGAAAACAAGGCAATCCTGGAAACATTACTATTAGAATTAGAAAGCTTCCAGGAGGAGGTAAGGGAACAACTTTCACATTTGGATAATCTTCAAGTAAGAAAGGAGAATAATAAAGAAAGAAACGATGGGACTAAGATCTTGAGGCCTACAAAGGAAAGCATTTTGGTAACAGAGATAATGGAACATGAAATCAATGAAGAGTCAGAAATTCCCTTAAAATTGAGGGTAGCGTATGAGTTTATGGGGCTCTCAATAGCAGAAGAATAATTAGTAGAAGAAGAAGATATTAATGAGAATAAACAAATTATTAATCAAATCATGGAATTAATGGAGAAAGAAAAAGAAGGTGGAGAGATGAAAAATAAAAATCAAGATAGTGAAGTAGGCATGGAAATAGAAAAAATAGTGGAAGCTCTAAGGATTTGTGAGAGTTTCCCAAGCAAGATTAAACCAGATTGTGCCAAATCCCGAAGGAAAAGTGGGAGGAAATATATTATAGAGTTGAGAATAAAAGATGAGCCATTGACTTAGCCAAGATTACTAATATTTTCAATGTAGGGAACGGAAATTCCTTCCCACTTTGCTATGAAAATAATTAAACATATTGTTAGGCACATAAATGCCCGCAACAAGAAACACATGCTTAAATGTTGCATCTTTCTTGCAAAAGTGAAAATAATAATGATTCAAAAAATAAAATTGGATGAGAAAGAATCAAAAGAGTTTAGTAAAAGAATAAGGAGATAGAAATGGGAGTCTGTTGCAACAAAAGGAGATTCAAGTGGAATAGGTTTATTGTCATACCCAAGGAGAATACTAATAAAGGAAATAGACAAAAGAAAAAATGGATGTGTGCAAGTGTAAAAATCTTGAAAAACAACCTTACCTTTATTCTATTCAATGTATATGGACAAGTTAAAAACCACAAGAAAAAAGAAACATGGGAAGAGATAGAAAATCAACTATCCCACTTCCCTAATAAGAACTACATTTTGAGAGGTGAATTTAATGCTATTCTAGACCCATCTGAAAAATAAGGGGGTATAAAGAAATAACCTCAGTCACTAATTGAGTTTAGAGATTGGATTAATGTTCAAAATATAACGAATATAAAAATGGAAAATGGAATTTATACTTGGAACAACTGGAGGTCAGGGGTTAGCCAAATTGCAAAGAAGTTGGATAGATTTTTATTTAAGGGAGATTTAGATAGTTTTGTATACAACTTCAAAGCTGTGATCCTTCATAACTCAGGTTCAGATCACTTTCCCATTTAGCTAACAATAATATAAGAACTCAAGCCTAGAAGATGCCCCTTTATATTTGAAAAGATGTGGATGAGCAATGAATTTTTTTTTGAGATGATTGAGCATTGGTGGAATGAGGAGAGAGTAATAGGATAATTTTTTTCTATTTTATAACAAAAATTAAAACTATAAAGAGGAAGTTACTTTGCTAGAACAAAGAAAAATTTGGAGGTATTTTTGCAATCAAAGAACAAGTAGTGACAAATTTGGAAAGCCTGAGTGAAGAAGTAATAAAAAAAGGAATGAATTAGACAAGTAACCTTAAAGAAAAATAACTTCTAAAAAATTATAATTCATATTGGCCAAAGAAGGAATATTTTGGTGATAGAAATAAAGAGACACATGGTTGGTAGAGGGAGACAAAAATACAAAATTCTTTCTCAATAGCACTAAATACATAAATAGTATTAATAAATTACCAAGATAAGAAATTTAGACAGAAACTTAGTAGAGGATCTGAATGACATATCAAAAGAAGCTATCAAATTTTAACATAATTTCCTAAATAATAATGAGGGTTTATATTTAGAGGCCCAATCAAGTATAATAAAAAATATCCCATAATTGATTTCAGAAGAACAAAATAAGAAATTAAATACTAAATTTACAAATGAAGAAATGGAAGCAACTCTTAAACAATTATATTTGGACAAGGCCCTTGGTCTAGATGGCTTTCCAACAAGCTTTTTTTATTCCAAAAATGTTTCTATTTTATGGGTAATGAGATGGTAGAGGAATTAGAGTGTGCTATAAATTCTGGGAGGATCCTGAGAGAAATGAACAACACCTTCATCAATTTAATTCCAAAAAAATAAAAATAAAAAAAATTAGATGAATACAAGCCTATATCACTATGTAATACAATTTAAAAAGTATTGGAAGAGGTATTAAAAAATAAAACAAAAGTCTTTTTACCCTCAATTATAGCATAAGAACAGACAAGCTTTCTACCTGGAAGGTCCATCCTTGATGGAGTTATTATTTCCTAGGAAGTAATTCACTCTATACAACAAAACTTAAAGCCTAGCATGCTCATTAAAATAGATATCAAAAAGGCCTACGACAAGGTGGATTGGAGATTCCTCTGTAAATATTTAGAGGCCCGAGTTTTCTAAACAATGGATTAAATGTATTGTGATTCCTAAATTGTCTATTCTAGTTAATAGTACTCTAGAAGGCTTTTTTGAGATATCTAGAGGACTAAGAAAAGGGGACCCCATTTCCCCATTTATATTTATAATCATGGAAGAGGCTTTAGAAAGATCAATATAAATATTCCAAGAAGAAGGTAACATTAGAGGTGCTAGGTGTAATACCCACCCCATAGTTTTATTTTTCAGTATTTGGTGCCAAAATCTTTTAGGCACTTTTCATGCATGCGTTGGTTATTTCAGTTGGTTTTGAGGATATTGATGTATGATATTTCATTATGATTTTATATTTTATGATCCATTAGATAGTTGTGTGATATCATGTGTTCTTAGATGATTATGGTTATTTCCATGATTAATTATCTGCATATGATGATGTTACTTATGTTTATGGATTTACTAACAAAACTAACACTACATCTGTATGCACATGGATCATTTGTATGTTTAAAAATTCTGTTTAGCACATTTGATATGGTATGGGATGGAGTCTTAGTTACTTTCTCTTGTGAGATCCACACGATGTACTAATCCCAACCATTTTCTGTTATATGATATGTATGCATATTTTTTTCCTTTGTGATGACAAGTTTGTAGGTATCCGACATCATCTTCCCTAAATTGGCAGGAGTGAGCATGCCCTATCAGACTATCCCAATGGTAAAAGAGGGGTGATAGTATTCAGGCCTAAATCCCTATCCTAAGCCTATATTTTTTCCTAAGAATGACCAAGTATCTGAATGGCTATCCTATCTCAGTCCATCAAGGTGACATGGATTCGTGAGCCTTTTTGTGTTTGTGTGTTGATTTTGGTTTAGTCATTTTTTTTTGCGTGGATGCATTCATTTATTTTGATTTTGATTCTAGTATCAATCATATCTATCCAACCTTGTTGCAGTGTTGAGTTATTTTGCATATTGTTCATACTTTAGAAAGCATTTTTTTTATGACTACAATTACACAAGACCCAATATGTTCCTATATGAGATGAAACCATATTTGAGATACATTCTATCATTGTGATGTTTATTCATGAGCTTAGGATAGGTTATCTAGGTGCGTAGGAGGGAAGTGGCTTACAATGCAGACTTGGGCCTGCAAGTGGCTTACCAAGGAAACTCATTGTAAGTAACTTAATAAAGTGACACCTTAATAAAATACTAGGTTAATTTTAGCAAGAAAATAGTACACCTCGACCATGTCTTATGTGCTAGTATTGTTGACTAACTGATGTTTATCTAATGGAGATGATGAAGATCGAGTGATACCGAGTATCATGATTGTTGAAATGGTTAGATCAGTTGTTGTTTTGTCATTGATGTCAAGAAATTGATTAATTCATTTTTATTGTGTTACCATATATTAAGAGGAGAATGTAAATGGGTGAAAAATATAGATCAGACAATGATCAAAGTAATGATTTTTTAATTTTTTTCTCTATATATTTGATGTTATCAAATCAATACTTTTGATTGATCAAGTTGGGAACTACAATGAATTAAGTTATGACTGAAAGAGATGCTTTACTAACGCAAGGAGAGATAGTAGGAGGGGCCTGAGGCTCACCCAACTACCAAACTAGCTTGCAGAAAAAATGCAGAAGCCAAATAACACAGTGAGAGAAGAAAATATATAAATCTTTTATATTAACTTGATCAAAATCATTACATGTTGTGCTGTAAGGCCTTCCTAGTTTTGGCCATATATTCAATGAATTACAATAAAATTTTCATACAACAGAGATCACAGTCCTTTTATCTCAAAGTATAAGCATTTTCTTTCTTTCTCTAAGATTGATACTTAAACTAAGAACATACAACCAAATATATACAAGAGTCCACCGCAAGAAGTCGGTGGTCAAATCCATAAGGGAGACCCAGATTTAGGTCCACGTAGATCCCAATGAGAGATCCCAAATAAATTAAGCCATTAGAATTAACTGAAGAAGTTAGCCAAAGATCCAACTTCCAAAATAAGCATCTCGAACAAATGAACACCAAAAATTAGTAACCTTCAATAAAGCATACCTGAGCATCAGAAAACCCATCGGTAAGGACATCATCGAAACCCTTTGGTAAAGAATGACTAAGAAATAGAAGAAAAACATGTCCGAGCAAAAGAACCCAAGCGACAGAGACAAGCATGCCTGAGCAGAAGAACCCGAGCCACAAAGAACAAAATAAAGAACTAAAGAAAACATCTTTTTGGTTGTGCAGGATTGCCAATGACCCAAGATGCTCCTGCATCAGAAACCTGGGGTTACAAGAAATTATTCTCCAAATCATGTGTCAGGTCTAACTTGAAATGAATCTAACTTAGATTAATAAATCCAAGATGAGTCCTCAATCGGTCTATTCTTCCACTTTACCAGATACTCCATGTATTATTTTCCTCTTGTGCTTCTACAAATTCTCAATTTTAGAATATTTTCAACTTCCTCTATCTGCTTCTTAGGATAATCACTTGGTACTGTCACTTCTTCATTAGGTTCATGATATTCATACAAGTCTTAAATATTAAATATAGGTGATATATCCATGTCATCAGGTAATTCAACTTCATAAGCATTTCCAATGTCAAATCTTTTTAGTATTTTGCAAGGACCAAATTTCTTCATCTTCAATTTACCATATGTTCCCATAGGAAATTTTCCTTTCTTCAAGTGAACCATCACTGCATCACCAACTTAATTTTATTTTTTTTCTAGATCTGTCTGCACTGTCTTTGTATTTTTTATTACTTTTCTCCAACTTCTGTTTCACATCTTCCTACAATGTCTTGATAAATTTTGCAAATTATTCTACTTCAACACTTCTTTTCTCTTCTCCAACATCTCTCAAATCTGATATACCTCTCATTCATGTACCATGAACAATCTCAAAAGGTGTCTTTCTAGTACTTTTTTTTACTAAACTATTGTATGCAAATTTTGCTTGTGCCAACATCAAATCCCAATTGCCTGGTGTGTCTCCAACTAAGTATCTCAACAAATTTACCAAACTTTGGTTTACAACCTCTATTTGTCCATCAATCTATGGATGAAATATAGAACCAAACTTCAACTTAGTACCCAACTTCTTCCAAAGTTTTCTCCAAAAATAGCTAACAAACTTACTATCTCAGTTAGAGATGATACTCCTTGGTAATCCATGCAATCTGACAATTTCCTTAAAGAAAAGATCTACTATGTGTACTGCATCTGATGTTTTCTTACATGGTATGAAATGTGTCATCTTAGAAAATCTATACACAACAAAAAATATGGATCATTACCTCTTGTTGTCCTAGGTAAGCCCAGAAAAAAATCCATGCTGATATCACTCCAAGGTTTCTCAAGAACAGTAATAGGTGTATAAAAACTAGTATTCTAACTCACTCCCTATGAAACTTGACAAACTCCACAACTTCTTACAAATTTCTGAACATCCTTATACAATTGAGGCCAAAAATACCTCTCTTTCAGCAAACTCAATATTTTATCAATACCAAAGTGTCTAGCCAATCCACTACTATGTTTCTCCTTAATCAAATTAGTTCTGATTGATCCTCTTGGTATACAAAACTGAATAAATTTGAACAAAATATCTTCCTGAATGAAATAGTCTTCATACTTACTTGATTGATTTGAATTAGGTGCTCTACACACTCTCCACTACTCTGAAAAATCAGGATCATTTTCATACAAATTATTCATTGCATCAAAACCAAGAACTTCAATTCTCATTTCAGTCAACAAAGATATTCTTCTACTCAATGCATCTACAACTCTGTTAGAAACTCCACTCTTATGCTTAATCAAAAATGTAAAGCTCTACAAATACTCTACCCATTTCATATGTCTATGATTCAACTTATTTTGACTACCTAAATACTGTAAAGCCTTATGATCAGTATACAACACAAATTAATTTTGCATCAAATAATGTCTCCACTTCTTCATAGCTTGCACAATAGCATAGAAATCCTGATCATATACAAAATATTTCCTTTTGCATCATTCAAATTTTCACTAAAGAAAGCAACAGGTTTACCTTCTTGAGTCAACACCGCTCCAATCACACTTCCACTTGCATCACATTCAACTTGAAATACCTTATTGAAATTAGGTAAGGCTAACATAGGTAATTCAAAAACCTTCAGTTTTAAAGCTTCAAAAATCTTATCAGCTCCATGTGTCAATTTGAATTCTCTTTTGTCTCCTCTCATTATCTTAGTCGTAGCATTACAAATAGAACTAAAGTTTTTGATAAACTTCCTGTAAAAACTTGCCATGAAATGATCTTACCTCGGTGACATTTTCAGGTGTAGGCCAACTCAGTATAGCTTCAACCTTCTTTGGAACCATCTTCAAACAATTAGCTGAAATCACAAATCCAAAATACACAAGCTCTTCTTTCATGAAGGAACATTTCTTTAGATTTATCAGCAACTTTTCCTCTTTGAATATCTGCAACACTCACCTTATATGTATCAAATTCTCTTCTCTAGTCTTATTGAATATCATAATATCATCCAAGTATACAATCACACATTTATTCAAGAATTTCTTCAAAACTTCATTCATCAACCCCATGAAAGTACTCGGTGCATTAGTTAAAACAAAAGGCATAACCAACCACTCATACAAACCTTCCTTTTTCTTGAAAGTAGTCTTCCATTCATCTCCTTCTCTAATTCTGATATGATGATATCCACTTTTCAAATCAATTTTGGTAAAATATCTTGCTCCACTCAAACAATCCATTATGTCATCCATTCTCAGTATAGGAAACCTATACTTCACTGTGATCTTATTGATTTCTCTGGAATCAGTGCACATTCTCCATTCTTCTTAGGTACCAATACAATAGGTACTGCACATGGACTCAAAATTTCTCAAATCAAGCCTTTGTTCAACAATTCATGAACTTGTCGGTTAAGCTCTTCATTTTCGATAGGTGTTAACCTATGTGGTGCTTTGTTTGGAAAACTAGCTCTAGGAATCAGATCCATACAATGACTGATATCTCTCATCGGTGTCAAACCATCAGGTACATTATCTAAAATTATCTCCTTGTGCTTAGTGAGTAACTTTCCAACCTCTGCAGGAATTTCATCTTTTGTATTCTTACTCGACTTGTTAGGAATCAAAGCATAACATATATCATTTCTTTTCAAATATTTAAAAAACTATCTACCCTCCATCAGACAAACTTTCATAGATGTACATATCTCACCAACATATTCTTCATTAAAAGCTAACAAAACTTGCTTCTTACCATCAACCCAAATAGAGTATCTATTCAATCTTCCATAATGTATAGCATGTCTATCATATTGCCAAGGTCTACCCAACAAAATATGACAATAATCCATAGGCATAATATCACACAACACCTTATCATAATACTTTCCAATTTTCAGATTCAAAAAACATTGTTCACTCACCATTAACGTATGATCATCGTTGATCCATGAGATCTGATAGGGCTTTGGATGTTTCATCCTCTCCAACTACAAATTTGCAACCATTTCCTTAGATGCCAGATTATTCAAGCTTCCACTGCCAAAAATCACCTTCTAAACTTTGTCTGCAACTCTACATCTGGTCTTGAACAAAATTTTCCTGATTGGATCTTTCTTATCCTTCTCACTCCATAGTGTCCTTTAGATCATGAAATTTCCTTCCTTCTTAGCTTCATTTGGTGACTCTTCTTGCACCAATCCATACCTGCTACTACTGCCTTTCTTGCTTGCATGTGTACATTCCAAAGATTTATGTCCTTCTTCACCACAATTGTAACAAGTAAATTGGAATCCTTTTCTTCTATAACCACCTCTGGAGTAATTACCTCTTCCTTGGTATGAATTTCCACCTTTTCATTCAGTCTTTCCTTTGTCTTGAGATGTGTTTGAATTTGACTTGTCTGGTTCAAATATACTATTCTCACCATGAGATCTACCTCTTCCTCTAGGGAATCTACCACCTCTGCCTCTTTGTCTTTGTTCATATCATCTGTTCAACCTTTCCTTAGCTTTTAGGTAAAATTGGTATGCCTCCTCAATGCTTTCCATCTTGACCAAACTGATCTCATCTTGCAAAGAACTTCTCAAGCCATTAAGGTATCTTGCAACTCTCTCCACTTCATCCTCAACATGTCCTGATCTAATGTCCAATATGTAGAATTATTCAGTATAGTCTTTTAGTGATTTGTCCTTTTGCTTCAAACTTTGCATTCGTCGAATTAGGTTAATCTGATAATCACAAGGTAGAAACTTGCCTTTCAATTTGTTTACCATCTTATCCTATACCTTGATTTTGTCTTTACCCTTCTTCAAATCCAATTGCATATGTTCCCACCATAGGGATGCATGACCTTTCAATTTTGTGCTTGCAATCTTCACCTTCTTATCCTCTGCCACATTTTCATATTCAAAATACTTTTCCATCTTTGTTATCCAGACAATTAATTCATCAGAATCCAATTTTCCACTATACTCAGGAGGATTAAACTGAGGTGTGGATTTCAAACTTGTCAAAGCTCTCAGGAATCGCTCTTCTTTCTAATTCATCACAGGTGTAGGTACAGCTTCACCTTGAACCTCTTCATTTTCATCATCACTAACATCATCAAGATGTCTTCCTCTACGCTGAGCTGTTTCAAAAACTTCCACTCTTGTAGCAATCTATCTAAGCATATCAGCTAGACCTGGATCCGCATTTCCTCTCCCACAAACCATCTTGAATCCCTCTACAATCTACTACCCCACAAAAATAGAAACTAGGGTTAGGGTTTACAAGAAGGAACTTAGATCTCACCATGATTTGATACCACTTGGCACAAGGATGGATAGTAGGAGGAGCTTGAGGCTCACCCAACTACCAAACCAGCTTGTAGACATAATGCGAAATCCAAACAACATAGTGAGAGAAGAAAATACAGAGTTCCTTTATATTAACTTGATCAAAATCATTACATATCGAGATGTAAGGCCTTCCTAGTTTCAGCCATATATTCAATGAATTACAATAAGATATTCATACAATAGAGATCATAGTCCTTCAATCTCAAAATCTAAACATTTGCTTTCTTTCTCTAAGAATGATACGTAAACTAAGAACATACAACCAAATATATACAAGAGTCCACTACAAGAGGTCAGTGCTCAAATCCATAAGGGAGACCTAGATTTAGGTCCACATAGATCCCAAAGAGAGATCCAAAATCAATTAAGCCATCAGAATTAACTGAAGAAGTCAGCCAAAGATCCAACTTCCAAAATAAGCATCTCAGGAAGATGAACATCGAAAATCAACAACTGTTGGTAAATCATACCCGAGCATTAGAAAACCCGTCGGTAAGGACATCACCAAAACCCGTCAGTAAAGCATGACCGAGAAATATAAGAGAAACATGTCAGAGCAATAGAACCTGAGTGACAGAGACAAGCATGCATGAGAAGCAAAACCCGAGCAATAGAGAACAAACTAAAGAACTAAAGAAAACATATTTTTGGTTGTGCAATATTTCCAATGACCGAAGATGCTCTTGCATCATTTACCAAGGTATACTAAGTCATTCAGTATAATTTTATGTGAGTCAGTCATAGTTACCAAGCACTGAGCACCACAAACAAGTTAGACACCGAGTAGTAATGAAGTTAGTTACCGACTTGCAAAGAAAGTTTTATAGAGTACAGTATACAGATATTAAATGATGATTTAATGCGAAGCGATGATGATCTAGATGAGGAAATGAAATAAATAAAGTTTTTTATAAGATCTACATGCAAGAAAATTCAATATGAAGATCTAAGGCGAAGATAAAGTGGTTAAATAGAAAATTGAAAATTCTAAGATAAGTTACAAGTTCCAAGGTAAAAGTGACATGGTTTACCGAGTTGAGAAATATGAAGAAGATGATCGAATAGATGAGCGCAAATGAAGGAAAATAAAATTAATGAGATTAAGATGCAAAAGTATGTCTATATAAGGAATGAGAATTACATGGAGTGAGGGCTACTGACGAATTGAGAAAAGAAGGAAAGAAGCTGAAGAGCAATATTTACCGAGTAGAACAAAGAAAGATGGATCAAAGAATCTATGGTCTGATAAAGAGATCAATGGAGTATGTGATGCGAGTATTTAATTGAGAATAAAGGATATGATCCAAGAGTAGTGAGATGCTAATTTTTATAGATCAAAGTTTAATGTTGCTTATTAATATTTATAACAGATAAATCTCTTAACCGAGTAGATTTAACCATCCTAATTGTAAAACCTAGACTTAGGTGATATTCCAAAAGAGTGTTTGAAGACCTCTAACAAGACTACTCCTAACAGGGTGAAGATCTTAATAGATCTAAGGTAAATCCCCTAATAGGGTCACATTTAGCAAATGTGTTTGTAATCTTTAACATGATAAGTTCTTAACCAAGCGTACTTCAGAAGGGTACATTTTTATTGTGGGTTACAATTCCCACATAGGTTTTTCCCAAATTGGGTTTCCTTGTTAGATCCAGTGTTAATGAGCTATATCATATGTTAATGAGTTAATTTGATGTTGTTAATTTTGAATTATTAATTGTTGCTTATATTATTTGGTGAATTGGTTATTTATTGTATTCAGTACTTACCGAGTGAATCATTGAGTTCAGTTTTAAGAGTTGAAGTTTGATTTGTTTGGTTCACCCCCCTCTTAGTGAGAGCAACAATTGGTATCAAAGCTTTGTTACTATAAAGTGATAATTTTAAGGTACTTGACTTAAGATATAAAGATGTATAAGAGGGAAGCACCAAAGATGAATAGGGATCATTTCTCTACATGGAGAAGTAAAATGAGGTTGCATGTGTTTGGAGTAGGAGAATATGCACTTTACTATCTTGAGAATGAATATGTTGCTCTAACTACTGCACCTTTGACTATCAATGAGAAAAGATAGAAACATGAACACACACAAGTCATGATTGAGATTGCATCTACACTTACCGACCAGGAATATGATGAGCTTGATGGTTGTACTACTGCAAAACAGATGTGGGATAAGATTTTTTTGACCTATGGTGGAGATCAACATGTTTAGAAGGCTAAAGAAGAGAGTTTGAGAGGAAAATTAAACTCTATGAGGATGAAGGAAGGAGAGAACATGATAAAATATAGTACAATACTTAAGGAGAGTGTTAATTATATCATAGGAGCTAGTGGTATCATAATGAAGGATGATGTTACAAGAAAAAAGTTGAGAACTCTGCGACTGAGTTATGATATTCATGTATCTGCTATAGAAGAGCTGAGATCTATTCCCCATATGAATGTTTCATTGGATGCCACAATTGGTAAGTTAATTGCATTTGAACTTAATGATTTTGACAATAGTGTGCCTTCTATTTCTAAGGTTTAATCTGCATTTAAGTCTACTTTAAAGATTGGTAAGGCTAGAGAAGCTGCTACTAGAGATGGTTATTTGAGCAGTGCTAGCGAGAAATTTTATAGTTGCACTGAAGGAATTGAATATCTATTTACTAAATGCGAGGAGAATGAAAGAGAATTTGAAGCTTTGTTGGCTAGAAGGCTACAAAGAGGAAAAGAAAAATACCAAGGTAAGTAACCCTTGAAATGTTTTAATTATGATATAATTGTTCACTTTGCATCTAACTGTCTAGAGAATGATAAGGAGAAAAAGAAAGATAAGGACAAGAGATAAAAATGATTCAGGAGATACAAAGACTACAAAAAAAAAGGTAAGAAATCTTATTATATTTCTAATGAAGGACAAAGTGATGATGATTCTATTGAGAGAAATGAGGAAAAATAAGTTGTGTATGTTGCTATAAAAGATGATTCTAATAAAGAAGCACCTAGAGCCCTAATATCATAAGTAAGTAAGAATGAAACATGGATTATAGATAGTGTTGTTCACATCACATGACTGGTGACACACTTACGTTTATTTCCTTGGAAAAGAATGATGGAGGTTATGTTAGATTTGGTAATGATACTCCATATCTTGTGAAAGGAAAAGGATCTATAATTATACTAAATAACACAAGATGTGATGATGTTTATTGGGTTGAAGGATTAAATTATAATCTGTTGAGTGTTGCACAACTTAACAATACATGTCACTAACTGGAATTTCAATATGGGAGAGTGAAAGTATTTGATGAGAAGAAAAATCTAATTACTATCGGAGAACAATCTAAAGGTAATCTATGTAATCTTGATACTTCTATGAAGAGTTGCCTATTTGCTGAAATTGAAGATGTTTGGTTATGGAAAAAAGGCTTTGTCATGTTAATTTTAACAACTTAATCAAAGTAAGTAAGAAGAATAGAGTAAGAGGACTACTGAGACTTGAAAAACCATAAAATGCTATGTGCAGAGAATGTCAAATGGGTAAGATGACTAAATCTAGTTTTTCAAGCAAGACTTAGGTTACACAAGGTATTTTTGATTTAGTTCATATTGATTTATGTGGACCAATGAGAACTCAAATTTATTATGGAGAAATATATTTTATTTTATTTGTGGAAGATTATTCTAGAATGATGTATGTAATGTTCTTAAAAGAAAAATATGATGCATTTCAAATGTTTAAGTGGTATAAGGCCCAAGTTGAAAAAGAAACTGGAAGGCAGTTGAAATGTTCGAGATTCGGCAGAGGAGGTGAGTTTACTTCTAATGAGTTTACATTATTTTGTAATGAGAATGGAATCAAGAGATAGTTTTCAGCACCGAGGAAACCACAACAAAATGAGATTGTTGAGAAAAGAAAAAGATCCATTGTTGATTATGCTAGGACACTGATGATTGAAAAAGGAGTTTCACAGAACTTCTGGAGGGAAGCTATGAGTACTAGTATTTATACATTGAACCAAGTACAAATGAAGAAAGGTACCAACAAGACACCTTATGAAATATGGTATGATCACAAACCTAATGTTAGTTACTTTAAAATCTTTGGGAGAAAATGTTATATTCTAAAATATTCTAGAGAAGGGAAGTTTGATTCAAAAGGAGATGAAGGGATATTCTCAGGATATTCTATAAAGAGTAAAGCTTACAAATGTTTGAACAAGGTTACTAAAAAAATGGTGGAAAGTGAAAATGTGAGAATTGATGAATTTGCAGAAAGGAATGAAGAAGACAATAAGAAGGAACCTGGTGATAATGAGAAGTTTATATATGTACAACATGATGCACCTAAAACTTTACCGAGAGCACCTACTAAGGAGGAAGATGTACAAGAAGTTCCACAACCGAATGTTGATATTAATGAATTGAGAGCTACTGAGCCCGTTTTGGAAAAGTAAGTGCGAAGAAACCATTCCTTGAGAAATATTATTGGAAATAAGGAAGCTAGAGTGATGACAAGGAGCAAGGTCAGAGACAATACAAATTTGATATCTTCATTTGAGCTGAAGAAAGTTATAGAAGCACTGGATAATGAAGATTAGAAGAAAGCTATGAAGGAAGAGTATGATCAAATTGAGAAGAACATGACATGGACTTTAGTACCCAAGACTAAAGACAAAAATGTGATTGGTACTAAATGGATTTTCAAAAAAAAACTGAATGAGCATGGAGAAGTTATCAGAAATAAAGCTAGAGTGCCTTGCAAAGGTTATGCACAAGAAGAAGGAATTGACTATGGAGAGAATTTTGCACCTATTGCTAGACTGGAAGGAGTTAGAATAATTATAGCATATGCTTCTTACAAAGGATTCAAGGTATATTAGATGGATTTAAGTTTGCATTTCTTAATGGGATACTTGAGGAAAAGTTATACATTGAGCAACTTGAGGGATTAATTGAGAACACAAACAAGAACAAGGTATTTAAGTTACATAAAGCTTTATATGGATTGAAACAAGCATCCTGAGAATAGTATGAGAGACTGCACTCTTACCTAATCAAAATAGGATTTCAAAGAACAAGTGATAATAGTAATGTTTACATAAAATGTGACAGTGATAATAAAGTTTTGATTACTGAAATTTTTGTTGATGATATTATATTTGAAGGCAATGACACTTTATGTAAAGGATTTTCTGATGAGATGAGAAAAGAGTTTGAGATGTCAATGATTGGAGAGATTAAGTTCTTTCTCGGTATACAGATACAACAAGTTAATGGAGGAATCTATATTACACAAGCCAAGTATATCAAAGAGATTCTTAAAACTTTGGGTATGGAGGATTCCAAACCTATTGGAAAACCAATGGTTACTGGATGTAAATTATCTAAAGAGGATGAAACATAAGAGGTGGATAATACTCTTTACCGATCCATGATTGGTAAATTGTAGTATATTGTTCATAATAGACCTAATATAGCACATGTTGTTGGAATTGTTGCAAGATTTTCTTCTAATCCAGAGGAAACACATATGTCTGCAGTAAAAAATATTTTGAGATACCTGAAAGGAAAATAAGAGTTTGGTTTACTATACAAGAAAGGAGGTACTTTTGATCTGAAATTATACACTAATGCAGATTGGGTTGGAAATATTGATGATAGAAAAAGTACTAGTGGAGGAACATTCTTTCTAGGTGAAACATTGGTTACATGGCTCAGAAAGAAACAAAGTTGTATTTCACAGTCTACCATGGAGGCTGAATATGTTGCTACTGCTATGAATTGTGCAAACATAGTATGGATTAAGAAATTACTTGAAGGTATGCAAGAAGAGATCACATATCCGGTTACTATTTTTGTGATAATACAAGTTCTATTAAGATATCAAAGAACCTGGTTATGCATTCAAAGACCAAGCACATTTCTATCAAGTATCACTACCTGAGAGAGAAAGTTCAAGAGAATAATGTGAATTTGGAATATGTGAATTCAAAGGAACAATTGGCTGATATCTTTGTGTTGGCTAAATATTTTGCAAGTCACTAAGACTACAACTTGCAAAATGTGTGTTTTAGGCAGCAGTATGTGAGATTTCTCTCTCCTCTTAGAAATAGGGGAGGCTCCCTTCTTACCGTAGATGGCTTCAAGTAGAATTGAATTGTAACACATACAGTTCACCTTGCAACAGTAATGCCAGTGACTCGATGAATGATGTAAGAACAATCAAATGAGGCAGCGGTTGATTTATCTAAAGATGAGGTGATACAATGAGCTTAAAGTCTCCTGTCCTCACCTTGAATTAGTAATCTAATCTATTATCCAATACTGAAGCTCAAAGTCTTCAGTCCTTGAAGTATATCAGCCACTAATTTCTATAGTAATCCTGATTCCCTGAAGCACAAAGTCTTAAGAAAACTTGAATTAAAGATGCTCAAATGATTTAAACAAAGAAACTATTTTGATTTGAACAAGGATCAACAAGTGCAACATAAGAATGCATTTATTGATTTTCAAAATGACAACACAAAGTCTGTCAATCTTTCTTCCTTTATTCAAACGCTTAACTCTCTTACAATGAAGCACAAAGTCTTCAGAACTCAAGAATTTTGCCTATAGTTTATTTGCACAAACAAAAGATCCAGAATTAAAATGAGCTCTCTCCTTTATATAGGAAAAGAGGAGAGAGAAAAGTGGAGAAGAAAGAGGAAACCCTTAACCACTTTGAATTATTCGATCCTTATCTCTAACTAACTAACTTTGACCTAGTCAAAGCTTATGTACAAATAACTAACTTTGACTTATTCAATGCTGCAGGACCTAGTGTCCTTGCAACATTATTACATGAGAACACTTTACATAATTTCATGTAATCTGCCAAAGATTCTACACTTTTACAAAATTCATGAAAGCAACTAAGTGTCTGAAAAGACATGACATCTATTTACATCATCCTTTTTGGTCTTTATGTTGCTACAGGATGCCCGATGACTGATGTGTTCTGGTTTGGTGAAAACATCTCGAACTGGAACATGAAACTGCATATCACTCTGCATCATAATGGTGATTGTTGGGAAGCATCTTTGTTTCTCTCTATTTTAGTTTTGAAAGCATTCTATGCCTGGATTCATTTCATACTTTCCTTTCCATCTCCCTGTCTAACTCCATCGTGTGGTTACTCTTGCTTCGCATCCTTGCAATTCGTAATCAGGTTTGTGAAACTTAATCACATATTGGGAAGAACACCATATGACACATTTTGAAGAACTAAGTTTAAGGAAGATCACTTCTTTCATTTGCAACAGTATGAGAAATACTTTTCTTCTTTCATATGAACCTTCATTCGTTTGAGGAGAATATACATCTCACAGAAGGTGGGCCTTTTTGACGGTTTTGCATACTTGCGCAGAGGAAAAGCACATGCCTTGGCATTTTCCCTTTATGAAAAACTCGTGTCACCTTTTGGGAAGATCTCTTTCCTTACAATAGCATGGTAAGTACCTTGTTTCTTGCAACACAGATCTTCATGTTGCTTGCGGGAAAAACATTTATCTTACTAAGGACACAAAAAGGTGGACTTTTTGTACTGTTCTGCATGCTTGAAAGCTGAAATCCTTCTTTGATATGTAGCATGAGCATTATGGAAGGAGTGGGGTTTTCAACCCATAATGCATATATACATCAGTAAATGTTCAAGGTGGGTTTTTCCGGCTATGTGGCATATTGGGAGTTTCATATTTGTCTTTTCAACACAGGAATATGCAAAGGTGGGGTTTTTAATATCATTTGCAGCTCATGAATGGACATGCTATGTGCATAGTGGGCTTTTGGAGATGAATGCATATTGAGATAAAGTCAAAAAAGTGGAATTTTAGGAAGGATAGCATGTGGGCAGCAAGTTATAAACTTTTCCTCAAATGGAAGCGTGGAAAGTGCACTTTTATAGGTTGATTGCATATTTGGACAACACTTCGTTTCTTTCATCTCTTTATTCATTTTGAGGAAGAACATCTCTGAGAATGGGGTTTTTAATCCCGACTGCATATGAGGATAAATGACATCCTCATATTTCACTTAGAAGAAAATGGAAGAAGAAGAACTTGCATTACAACTTTGAAAGAAATTCATTGAATTTTGATTTGCACCATTTTGGGAAGAACTTCATGTTGTGAAAATCACATGCTTCTTGTAAAATGAATTTGCAACATCCAAGGGGAACATATTACATCGCATATTACATGTGAAGGGAAGAATTTTATGCAATTATCTTTACAATACTTGCAATGTCTTCCTAAACACAAATCATGGGAAGAACCAAGTTTGGAAAGATCCTTTTCCAACATGAAACACAAATTTTCCACATTTGAGGGAAAGAGCCAATTCGTTATATAGCTGAAGTAAGAAGTCAAAGAATGGGAACATCTCCTATTTGGAAATAAATGTACATCCTCAAACCCATTTGTATCCATCAACCATCAAGGCATTCACATGTAACATTGTGACTTCTGAATCCCTATCATGCCCTCACATAAGCAATATGCATATTGAGTATTCTTTATGAGATAACTGGTCTCTATATTTTTATTTGTGATCTTGTCATGGCGGTTATAACTCTGATCTTTCATTACTTCTCTAGCATTCAAAACTTTAAAGGTGACCGCACCTCTACTTTGGACAGCTGCTCCATCATAATCCTTATAAACATCACTTGTTACAGTCATGTCAACACTTTCCATCCTCTTACTGTAGTTCCTGCAATTTTCTTTACCACTACTCATGCCATGTATTTTTTGCTATTCCATTCTTTGTACCATGATGACCTTGGATCTAGAAAAGATATTTTATAGAAAGAGAGATGGATCAAAACTTCTCACCAAAACTTAGTCCTCCTCAAATCCCTGACAAGTGTCCAAGCATGAGGGCCATAATCCAAGAATGTAGCAACTAAAAGACTGATTCAAACCTTTAAAATGAAGTTCCTTCTTGAAATTTTAAACCAACATGCAATGAAATCCAGACACGGCTCCTATAGAAGGCCATCTTTCTTTCGAATAAATGAAAACAAGCTGCAAATGATATTAACTTTTCCTTCACCAGGCATCTAATTATACTTTGCAAGTTTGAATGCCTTTTTCAAGCATCTAAATCTCATGAAATCGCTGCCAAATGATCTATGGGAGAAGACGTGGCCTTTCATGGTTGAAAAATAGACTTTTGAAGTCTCATCGCATATACAAACACAATAGCTTTTACAGCCACAGGCTTCTTATAAGTCTTTACTTGTTTCGATAGACATGGTCACAGACTTAAAACATGAAATCCCTTTGGAAATCAACGCCATCTCTTTAAATCATGCCATGGTCTACAAAGAGGAATTACGGGTTTTATGGAAGACTTCACATACATGTCTCTGGAACACTAAAAACGTGGCTCACAAAGCACAAGAGGGAGGAAGCACAGTCCATTTTCGCATCAAACACCTTAGAAAAACATGTCTGGACAAATGGCAAACAAAACTCCTTCATTTTCGTGCATGAAGAGACATGTCATGAAAGAATCTAGTGTTTAATGAATGAGCCAAAAAAGAGGGAAAATCTTTAAAATGTCAGGCTTTTTTAAAGGCTTTTGCATATATGTTTTGGAGGCTTTGAAACATACATGTTATTCCACAAAAATGATGCCCTCCCACCAAGTTAGCCGCGGCTTTGATAAAGAATAACATATGTATTAACATATGTATTCAAATGCATATGTTTAATGTTTTAAACAAACATTACCATAGGTGTTAGTGAAACGCGGGCTTTGGCAAAAGCAATATGTATTTAAAATATACATTAACGCCACATATGCTAAGTTAATAAAACAAAATGACGCCATGTATATAAGTCACGGCTTTCAAGCAGACTTCTTCAAAATCATAACATATGATATTTTTTTGCAAACCGACACCATCCTTCAATGAAACTGTGAATGCTTTGAAAAACATATGTTTCTGCATTGAAATTTGACGCCTTTAATGACTTCAAAAAATAAGTCGCGGTTTTTTTTGGGGCTAATCACATATGTTTAAATATAAAACAATATGTAATAGTTCACAAAATAAAAACAATGCCTTCGATACTTCAATAAAAACGTGATTTATAGGAAATTAAAAACAAACGTTTTTATTACCAAAAATCAATGCCTAAATATTAAAGTAACCCACGGGTTTTTATGAAGTTTTTAACATATATTGTATATTACATATAACATATGATATAAGACCAAAAATTCACCTTATTAAAAATGAAAATTTTTAAATAATATTTTACATCATATATATTACATATAAACAATTTTACAATGATAAGTGTTTCAAGATTAAAACATCATTGTACGATTATTTACATATATTATACTATGCATTATATTTATTTAAATAACTGTCTAAAAACACTTAGAGCTTAAAGCCATGTCATTTTTAATCGGAATCACGATTAAATTTCCGTAGGGTTGTCTTAATTTTGCAAATTCAAAATTACAGACAACACTTTACAATGACACTACCTAAGGATGACTTTGAGTATCTAAGAGGTAAATTAGTGGTTCTTCCCCTATCCAACGTTCACTAAGGAGCATGAAGCATGTTGTATCAATTCTATATTTCATTAGAATATCTATTTTTGAATTGATGTTAGTATGACACACTTTAGGTGATTCCTGAAGTTGTGAAAAGATTTTTGTATATAATGTTTTATGAGTACATGTTAGGTATAATCCACTACTCAAACAAGTTTTCAGGAGTATGACTTTTTGGCATTGTTGTCAAAGAGTGAGAAGAATGAATTGATGACATTTATCTACAGAGAGATATTGAGGGAGAAAAATGAATTGCTAATATTTACTCATGAAGGAGATTCATAATGTATGTTACAGAAACATAAGATTTATCCAGGAGGGAGGTTCAAATTAGAGAGATCAAAGTGGAAAGAGATATATCAACTCAGAGGGATTACAGTTATGTATTTGAGAGCTGCCATCATCAATTGCTATAACATTGTTATAGTGGTTTCCATCAATGCCAAAGAGGGAGATTGTTGATTAGCTAATGTTTACCTGATGGAGATGATGAAGACCGAGTGATACTGAGTATCATGATTGTAGAAATGGTTAGATTAGTTGTTGTTTTTTCATTGATGTCAACAATTGATTAATTGATTTTTATTGTGTTACCACATCTTAAGAGAAGTTAAATGGGTGAAAAATACAAATTAGACAATGATGAAGTAGTGATGTTTTAGTTGTTTCCTACTATATATTTGATGTTATCAAATTGGTACGTTTGATTGATCAAGTCAGGAACTATAATGAATTAAGTTATAAATGAAAGAGACTCTACCGAGGTAGACTAAGTGAGTCATTAGAATTTTATGTGAGTCAGTTATAGTTACTGAGCACCGAGCACCGAGAACAAGCTAGACACTGAGCAGTGATGAAGTTAGTTACTGAGTTGCAAAGAAATTTTTACTGAGTAAAATATACAGATATTAAATGATGATTTAATGCAAAGTGATGATGAAATGGATGAGGAAATGAATTAAATGAAGTTTTTTACAAGATCTACGAGTGATAAAATTCAATATGAAGATCTAAGGCAAAGATCAAGCGGTTAAACAAAAAAGTGAAAGTTCCAAGAAAAGTTATAAGTTCTGAGGTAAAAGTGACATGGTTTACCAAGTTGAGAAATATGAAGAAGGTGATCGAACAACTAAGCGCAAAGGAAGGAAAATAAAATTAAGGAGATTAAGAGGAAAAAAGTATGTCTATATAAGGAATGATAATTACACGGAGTGAGATCTACTGGCGAATTAAGAAAAGAATGAAAGAAGCTGAAGAATAACATTTACCAAGAAGAGTAGAGAGAGACAGATCAAAGAATATATAGTCTGAGAAAAAGATCAATGGAGTATGTGATGCCAGTATTCAATTGAGTATAAAGAATCTGATCCAAGCATAGTGAGTTGCTAATTTTTACAGATCAAATTTTACTATTTCTTATTAATATTTGTAACAGAGAAATATCTTAACCGAGTGGATTTAACCATCCTAATTGTAAAACCTGGACTTAGGTGACATTCCAAAAGAGTGTTTGAAGACCTCTAACAAGGCCACTCCTAACAGGGTGAAGATCTTAATAGATCCAAGGTAAAACCACTAACAGGGTGACATTTAGCAAATGTGTTTGTAATCTTTAAAAAGATAAGTTCTTAAATGAGCGTACTTAAGAAGGGTACATTTTTTTTATTATGGGTTACGATTCCAATAGAGGTTTTTCCCAAATTGGGTTTCCTTGTTAAATCACATGTCAATGAGTTATATCATTTGTTAATGATTTAATCTTATTTTTCTAAGTTTGAATGATTAATTGTTTCTTATATTATTTGGTGAATTGGTTATTTACTGTATTCAGTACTTACCGAGTGAATCAGTGAGTTCAGTTTTAAGATTTTAAGTTTGATTTGTCTGATTCACCCCCTCTTAGTGGGACCAACAAGTACATGCTAAGGATGGGAGTGAGATATGTTTCTTTTCTTCCCAAGGGGCGTAAGGATCTAGCATGATTATGTGGTAACACTTTTCCATATGCATTCTAGGTTTCCTACATGTGTTTGGTGCCTCTAGTAGTGTTTAGAAACTTCTTGTGATAGAGAGCTTCTAGGATCTTCTTGGTCATACTCATTTTGTTGGTCTTGTTTATCCTTGTATCTTTCCTTCTTGTTGTATACCTGTTGTATTGGTCTGGTGTTATCTCCTCAGCACAGTGGGAGTGGATCTTTGAGTTCTACTTGGTCAGGTGGTAGTGATTCTTTTACCATTTGAGATCCAATGTTCATGTCCAAGTGCTTGGATGATCCTTGTTGCTTCTCTAGCTTCTTGATCTTTTGGATACTTGTTCATTCATGAGATGTATATTGTACCTATCTATATTTTGGTTGACATCCATTTTGGAGATGTGATCAATTGTTATTCATTTTGGCATACCCGACGACTTGTGCAATGGATGTTGATTCATTATGTATACCTTGGGCATCAGTTGTATATGTGATCTTGATATGAGATGTATCTTACGATTTTAGTTAATGTATCTTCTGTTGTTAATTTATTATAGTTTTTCTTCGTAGATTAGTTTACTTAAAGTAAAATTTCATCATGGAATCCTTAATATTTTTAATTCTACCTATTCACATTATATTTATGTTTATCTTGGTTGTTCTTGCTTTCACATTTGTATTTGTAAACTTAAAAAAATATTCCATCAACTTAGTATCTTGTTTAGGTTATATTCTCTTGGGTTCTCTGGCGGGGCGTTATGTCTGGTATTAGAGTCCAAGTTTCTACACTAGGAGCTCTGGGAATTTGTATGCTCATTATGTATCTTTTAGTTTAAAATTGAAACCAAACATAGATATACAACTCTTTTGTATTTCAGACTATTGCTTTGTGATTATTTATAGTCTTTATCTTTTACTTGCTTTGATTTTGAGGGATTTATATCCCTATTTTTGTTGTAGGCTTCCAATATTAAGCCTAATTTTAGGGGGGTAGGATGTAATACCCACCCCATAGTTTTATTTTTCAGTATTTGGTGCTAAACTCTTTTAGGCACTTTTCATGTGTGTGTTGGTTATTTCAGTTGGTTTTGAGGATATTGATGTATGACATTTCAATATGATTTGATATTTTATTATCCATCATATAGTTGTGAGATATCATGTGTTCTTAGATGATTATGGATATTTTGATGATTAATTATCTGCATATGACAATGTTACTTATGTTTATGGATTTACCGATAATACTGACACTACATCTATATGCACATGGATCATTTGTATGTTTTACATTTATGTTTGACATGTTTGATATGGTATGGGATAGATTCGTAGTTACTTTCTCTTGCGAGATCCACACAATGTACTGATCCCAACCATTGTCTATTATATGATATGTATGTATATGTTCACCTTTGTGATGATAGGTTTGCGAGTACCAAGCATCATCTTCCCTAAATTGGAAGGAGTGAGCATGCCCTGTCGCAATATCTCAATGGTAAAAGAGGGGAGATATTATTCAGGCCTAAATCCCTATCCTAAGCCTATATTTTGTCCTAAGAATGGACAAGTATCTGACTATCCTATTTGAATCTGTCAAGGTGACATGGATTCATGAGCCTTTTGTGTTTGTGTGTTTCTTTTGTTTTAGCCATTTTTATCTTTGTGGATGCATTCATTTACTTTGATGTTGAATCTAGTCTTGATCATATCTATCCAACCTTGTTCCAGTGTTGAGTTCTTTTGCATATTTTCCACACTTTAGAAAATATTTTTGTGATGACCACAGTTACATGAGACCCAATATGTTCTTGTATGGGAAGGAACCAGATTTGAGATATATTCTATCATTGTGATGTTTATTCATGAGCCTAGGGTAGGTTATCTAGGTGCGTAGGATGGAAGTGGCTTATAATGGAGACTGGGGCCCGCAAGTGGCTTACTAAGGCAACTCATTGTAAGTAACTTAATAAAGTGATAACTTAATAAAATACTAGGTTAATTTTAACAAGACAAAAGTACACCTTGCCCATGTCTTATGTTCTAGTACATGCTAAGGATGGGAGTGGTAGATGTTTCTTTTCCTCCCAAGGGGCGTAAGGATATGACATGATTATGTGGTGACACTTCTCTATATGCATCCTAGGTATCCTACATGTGTTTGGTGCCTCTGGTAGTGTTTAGAACCTTCTTCTGATAGAGAGATTCTAGGGTCTTCTTGTTCATTATCATTTTGTTGGTCTTGTTTATCCTTTCATCTTTCCTTCTTGTTGTATAGATGTTGTTTGGGCTTGGTGTTATTTCCTCAACACGGTGGGAGTGGACCTTTGAGTTCCACGTGGCTGGGTGGTAGTGATTCTTTTACCATCTGAGATCTGACGTTCGTGTCCAAGTGCTTGCATGATCCTTGTTGCTTCTCTATCTTCTTATTCTTTTGGAGACTTGTCTATTTATGAGATGTATATTATAACTATCTATAATTTGGTTGACATCCATTCTGGAGATGTGATGTATTGCTATTCATTATTGCATAGCCTGCGACTTCTATAGTGGATGTTGATTCATTATGTATACCTTGGGCATTAGTTGTATATATGATCTTGATATGAGATGTATCTTACGATTTTAGTTAATGTATCTTCTCTTGTTAATTTCTTATAGTTGTTATTCATGGATTAGTTTACTTAAAGTAACTCTACATCACAGAACCCTTGAGATTGTTAACTATACCTATTCACATTATCTTTATGTTTATCTTTGTTGTTCTTTCTTCCGCATTTGTGTTTGTAAACTTAAAAACAATATTCCATCAACTTAGTAGCTTGTTTAGGTTATTTTCTCTTGGGTTCTTTGGCAAGGCATTGCATTAGGATCACTAGTGATCTTCCACCAGTGATGCATCAATAATTTTTTGATGACACATTGCTATTTGCGAAAACAAACAAACATGAAGCAACACATATGAGGCATATACTAAATTGGTACTCAAAGGCATCTGGGCAAGAAGTCATCCAAGATAAATTAGAAATAGTCTTCTTCAATAGCAATGGTTTTTTGGAAAGAGATATAATAAATATATTAGGATATAGAAAAGGTGAACTTTCAAGAAAATATATGGGAATACCATTGGATAGTGGAACTTGATCGAAAAAGCTATGGGATTTGGTTCTAACCAAACTAGACAAGAATCTTCAGCCATGGAAAGGAAAATAGGTGTCCATGGTTGGGGAAGTTACAATGATAAAATAAGCACTATCAACCATGTCATTATATCAGATGTCTTCCTTCCTCTACCTATTGGTATATGATCCAAAATAAATAAAAATATTAATAAAATTCTATTGGAAAGCAACTGTAGACAAAAAGAAGCTAGCATTAATATCATGGGATAAAATATGCAAAGCTAAAGATGAGGGGGGCATAGGACTACGAAATCAGGATAGGCAAAACAAAGAGTTTGGGGCAAAACTGATATGAAAGATGTTTAAAGATCCCAATCTCAAGTGGGATAGAATATTAAGTCACAAATATCTAAATAGGAGTGACCCAACTAGTCTATTTAGAATAGAGGCCCCCCAAAGGGTTCTAGAGTTTGGAACTTCCTATTAGACTGCAAAAATATAATTATAGAACAATTAACATGGGATGTAGCATATGGACACAAATATCTCTTTTGGGATAATTATTGGGGGGGGGGGATATCCACCAATTAGTAGTCTTATAAACCACCAAGGATTGAAAGAAGTCTTGGAAAATCAATGGGGAAAGCATGTTAACGATTATATACAATTCAACAACAATGATCTAGTACTGGGTTGGAATTGGAAATTACTTGAAAATTTGAACCTACCAAGAAATGAAATTGATTCCCTAAAAGAAATTTTACAGAACAAGAAAATAACTATAAGAAGAGGGGATGACAGACTCATATTAAATTGAGAAAAATCAGGGGAACATAATACAAAAGAAGGTTATAACTACATAAATAAGAAACAATTGCACCTCAAGAAAAAATTATCGATTAGTCTATGCTGGGATAGAGTTTTCTTGCCTAAGGATAGGATGTTTTTGTTGGCGGCAATGAAGAATAAGATCCTAAGTATAGACTAGTTTAGAAAATTTGGTTATGAAGGTCCAAATAGATGTCCATTGTATGAAGAAGAGGAGGAAACATTAGACCATCTGCTTCTTAATTTAAAATACACCAACCAATGTTGGAAATTACTATTGGAAAATATTGATTGGGACACAACATTTCCTAAGGAAGTATTACCCCTTCTCCAGAGTTGGCCCATACACCTTAAACACAACCCTTATGGTATGCTATGAGTCAATGCCCCATCTATCATGCTATGGTTAGTATGAAAAGAGAGAAATAGAAGAATATTCCAAGGGAAACAAATGAAGTAAGAAAACCTTACTAATATAATTGAAGCATAAATAGTTAAAGTGACTAATAGAGGATTGATAAAACTACATCAACATGATCAAACCTTTACATGTAAGGGAGAGAGGACTAGAAAGAAGTGGAAAGAACTGAAAAATTTCTCCTAGCATAGGAACTGGGGGTCATACATCCAAAGGAAAAAGGAAAGAATGTAAATGGTTCCCCCCATCACTTGGTTGGTACAAGCTTGATTTTGATGGGGCATCAAGAGACAATCCAGGGATGATAGGGATAGGGTGTGTTATTCACCAATAAGATGACACAAAAGTGGCAATCTTGCAAAGACTGATAGGGAATGAAGAAAATAACATAGTGGAAATCACTACGATGGTAAAAGGTATCCTCCTTTGTAAGGATATAAAGATAAAGGAGCTAGAAATTGAAGCAGAATCTGCACTCATTATCAATTCACTAAGGTTAGGGAAAACTCAAAACTAGAGATTGAATAGCCTGGTGGGTAGAGAAAATGAAATCCTAAAATATTTCAAATCGGTTATATTCAATCACATATATAGAAAAGTGAACACAAAAGTAGATTTTTTAGCCAACATACGTGCTGATGGGGTATGAAAAGAAAATATAGGGTAAGGACAGAAATAAAAACATAGGAGAAGAAAGAACCACATCCTTAACAGATAATATCTAATAAGTTTCACTATTATGTTGCAAATCATAAATAAATACAGTTTAAATCTCATAAATTGAGATCATAAAATGAAGGAAATGATGACTTTAGAATGAAGGACAAAGAGAGAGGTAAGGATATAATAAATAAAGAAAGAAACAAAGGATAAGATAGAAAATTCAAGCTTCTCTATAAAATTCAACTTTAAATAACAATTTTTGAAAGGAAAAATAGGTGGCAATTGCAGGATAAATATTTAGACGAGGTGGAATCTAACCAAGATAAGAAGGTTTAGCTAAGGAGGACTAAGAAAAAAATGACATGAAAAGATAGTGGGTCTGGGAAGTTCCTAGAGATAAATGTGAAACTTCATAGAAAGTGCCTCACACTGGAATAATGATTAAATGAAAATCCCATATTATAATTGACTATCGATATGATAGTTCATACATATTACAAGTGGAGGTATCCCTATTGGAAAGTGTGTACTGAGAGGGGAGGGGTGAATCAGTACCTCTAAAACTTTCTATCCTTTAATCAATTAACCTTTGTGTAATCAATTTTATATCCATTCAATCTGATCTATACTATCTTGATGTGAGTTATATCAATTAATTAACTTAACATACATGTGAACATTCATAGAAACATTCATGAAATTAATTGACACATAACACAAGATATGATATCACAGAAAACTCCTGTTGGGAAGTAAAAACTGCAATGGAGATGACACCCACATAACCTTCACTATCTACAGATTGGAAGGGGACAGTTAAGGCTTACAATTTGATCACTTCTGATGATCTACCCAGTTAAGAGTTCTATGGAGACCTCTTAAAGTCTACTCGGTTAAGAGATTTAGCAACAATATTGAGTGTGCACTCAGTTAAGAGATTTTTAGTTGGACTGTTAAATCCACCTTCCTTGAAAGGATTTTTACACTTTTCTCCACTTTTTATAATGATAGAAAATCACAAATTGACCTGGTAAATGCAATCTCCTATTGCTGATATAGATCCATTTAAGTTTACATGAATGAGATTATCACCTAATCTGATTGAGTAATACCTCTGATTCTTGATAGCCTCTGTTCTTGGTTCGTGCTAACCAAATTCACTTTTTTCTATTCTGGTTCTTGAAACTTTCAATTTGATCCATAGATGTGCTCGTAGGCTTCATTCATCCTCTCTTTCATATTCACATCCATGTATAATAAATGATTGCATCATCTATTTATAAGATGGATTGACATCATCAAGTTTCACAAAATACAATGTTAACTCTAAGATCAAGTTTACAACTTGTACCTTGATCTCCTAGTTTATGTGTTTTAAATCAGTTAGATTGATTAAAGCACTTACATTCATGTTTCTTGTCCCTAAAGAAATGGATTTAAAATAAATCAAGATCCTATAAATAGAATATGAATGCTTTATTTGACGTGGAAGTCAGATCCACTTTTTGCGGGCTGCAACTGATTCTCAGTTCGTGACAGTCGATTATGCTTCTGAAATTAGTTGACTGTCTTTCAGTTTTTTTCTCTCAGTTTCTCTTTAACTGTCTCTTTGGTTTGCAATTTAGTTGTCTTTTAGTTTGCACTTTATCCTACACATCAGGTTCCTCTATCGGGTTCCTCTTTATCTTTCTGCTTTGCAATTTTAGTGTACACAAAAAGTTGTGTCATCGGTTCTCTTTGTACTTCGTCATTTCGATGATCTCTTTATATCTAATTTTCAGTTTTCTCTTTCTTCTGTCTTTCGGTGTATGCTTACCGAAAGTTTTTTTTGCATACTAATGGAAAATTAATGTCACCAATCTCCCCCTTTGACATTAGTATCAAAAACTGATATGTGCAAAATACTAACAAAATGTTAAGTATATACATCATATATAATCCTTAGTCATTTAATGACTCCCCCTATGTATATTCCGGTATATCTATACATATGATATCTTTCCTTCTATAAATACATATACATATCATTTTCCATCTGAATATATATCATTTTCCCCATATGAATATACATATACATATCATTTTCCCCCTTTTTTGATATTAAGGGAAAAGGTCAATACCTTAGAGCTTATCAAAATGTGGGAGCGTGAAGACTTCATGTCTTCCATCATTTTCTTCCATTGTTCTTTTAAGTTCTCTAGAGCCATGTGCTCGAGTGTGATCTTGGAGTGCATGTCATAGATGTTGTCTGCAACAGACATTTTAAGATTTGCTATCAGTTGTCATGCTGAACTGATGTGCTATTGAAGCAGTGTTAGGCTCGGTATAATTTGAGCTTGGAGCTTGGTGATTTATTCCCTATAGTGTGTCTCTGCTTCCCACAGTTCCTTCCTTAACCTTTTTATCTCAATGATCTTCTCATAATGCAACTGAATTACATTGTTTCTATTGGTGGTTAAGCTTTGAGCACTCTTAGCTAGATCTGTATCTAACTTTGTTATGTTCACACTATTCTCTTTAGTGAACTTGTCCAATGTGCTCAGTTGTTGAATCAAGGTTATAGCTTTAGTTATAATTAGATTTAATTCAGTAATGAATTCTAAAAGCTTTACCTTGTTGACTGCCACTTCTTGGTTGATGTTCTCAATTAGTTTCTGCTGGTACTTCTACTCAGCTCTCTCTTCAATTGCCTTCTCTGCATAAATATTCTATATTTTTATTGCTTCGGTGAGAGTGGCTAATTGATCAATAATTGGCTTGTTATGATCAGTATAAACATTGGTTACTATCTAGTGCAAGATGTCCCTATTTGTTTCCAATACCATTGAGTCTCGGTGCTATTTCTTTAGTTTCTCCTATAGTGCCTTCCTTTGATATGTTTCACCGTATTCTTGTCATGCTTCAAAATCAAGTGTAGTTGGGTCACATTTTGGTATCTCAATGATTTCATCCAAAGTGACCTCCAAATTATTCTTCTTTGATTTTTTCTTCTTCTTTTCTGTTGCACTAGAATGTAAAACCATTTGCAATTTCTTGGCTTTCTTAGTTGTGCTTGATGAAGCTACTTGTTGTTCTTTTTTTGTTGTTGTGTATCAGTTTCAGCTTGTCGGGTGTCTGTAGACATCTCCACATTCACCTTTACATTGTTGGTAGCACCTTTGTTGGTTTCCTCAGGAGTTCCATCTTTAGGTTTATCTCCTTCATCGGTGTCCTTAGCTTCATCATTCTTTGTTTATGCATTCTTCTATGTTGTGTCTGTATCTTCTTGTTTTGAATATGCTCCTATAACCTTATTAGTATCGGTTACTGTTTGAGTGTCTCCGATGTATTTCTGATCATTAGTTTTGTCTTTCTTTTCCTCTTCCCCTGCATCCTTGGGAGTATCCTTTTCAGGTGACTTGTCCTTTTCTTGTAGAATATTGATAGCTTGTATCAATATTGGCATGTTTCCTGGTATGTTCACCTATGTAGTATCAACTATTGTGTCCTTCTCATTGGTTGTGTCCTTTGTAACATTGAAATATTCATATTTATTTACTTCCTCTGTTGGATCATTGGTAATGCCAATGATATTGTTATCCACAATGTTTTCATTTGTAGTGTCGGACCATGACTCATCTGCAACATCCATGTTTTTTTGTCGATTGTGTTATTTTCTTCCTTGTCTAACTCAATAGATGTGTCATCTTATCTATCTTTTATTAAGATCTATTCTTGATTTTCCTTTCAACATATTTTTGTTGTAGGTCTTTCTCGGGCTTTCTTCCTTGGTAGGTATGTTTAGAATCTTACACCATTTCTTATGACTATCATTTTCAAGCTCTATAAGCTTTCCTTCAAGAAATTTATGGGCTCTCAAATTTGGTGAGAACTCCTTTTTGTGTTTCTACATCATCTCATATATTTCTTCCTTCTTGGATTCAGAAGGCATGAGAGTAACAAGTACTATTTTTCTTATTTCCTTTTCACTCTTCCAAGAAAACCATCTGGAGTATAGTCTGTCTAAGAGTTCCCTCGGTACATTATTGCTTTCAAACTGAATTGGTACATATTTGAACTTGTACATTTTTTCTAGTATGGCGTCTTAAAATTTGTTCTGATCTTCTGGATCTAGTTTCATCCATCTTAGAATCTTAGAATCTGTAATAGATCCTAAATTTACAATAGATTTACAAATGTCATCAATAGTTTTTGGAGATTTAACCTTGACATTTTCTGTCTCTATAGCTTCATCTTGCTCGGTGTCTTCAATATCTTCTCGGGTTCTGATGAGCTTTCTCACTCTTTTGTTTTCACCTCTCTTCGGTGTGGTCACTTTCCTCTTGTATGCTCTAACCTTTCCTTTCTTCAAAGGTGAAGGAGTTGAATCCTTAGATGTTTGGATTCTTGTTCTAGAAGTAGCTATGGTCCTTGGCTTCTTGGTTGATGGAGGAGGTGGTGAGTCTGACTCTGTGGCTTCGAATTCATCCTTTTCTTCATCTTCATCGATAGGTAGTTATCCTTCAGTTTCTTCCTCCTACTCAGTTTCTTCCTCTGTTGCCAACAATATCTTCTTGAGGTTCTTTACCATTTTGTCCTTTTTTCTGACAATTTTCTTAACAACCAGGCCAGATTTTATTCTTGTTTTGGCCTCCTCATATGTTCCAAACTTGGGTTGTTTCTTATACAATGATTCATTTAACAAGGCATCAATTTCTTTAGATGAAAGATCAATGTTTATCTCACATTCTAATGGTTGAAGCCATGTTGTCCTCAGTACAATAGGCTTGATATAAGTATGATTTGTATTAACCATAAAACATAATTCATCTTTATACTTCTCAATGAGTTGTTTGGGGATCCTTACCCTCTTTTACATTCGGTCTTTGAATACAATGAAGTATTCATCCATGACTGTCTCAAAATTATCTCCCAGTGAGGCTATATGTTCACTGATATGCATGGTGACCTATTTTGTGCTATCCCATTTCACATCTCCTACCGATGGGAATGTTTCTTGAAAGTAGATGAAAATACACATTATGAGTGAGCCAAACTTACATGTGTTTGACTTCGCATTCCTGATAGTCTTTAGATTATCTTCTAGCTTATTCAGTAGAAGTTCAGATAAGTCCAACCATGTTCCCTTCTTCACAATTTTATACATTGTTTCCACTACACCAAATGCTATGTTGTTCATTCTGTTGGCTTGGAAAAATTTGTAGCCTGGAACACATGTACCAAATTTCATCTTATCATCGGTTATGGTGGAAACTTTCAATCCTCTGCCATCCCATTTGGCTCCTCTGATCTTCTCAGGCTCGACCTTGGGTGGATGCTTCAGTGCTTTTACCTTCTCAATTACAGGGTAACCGGTGATAGCATGGATAACATCTCGGGTTATCATCTTCGGTTCATCCAACCAAAGTTTATGATTGTGCATTTGGCTTAGTACTAACCAAATCCACTCAGTTTTGAATGCCTTTGGGAACATTAGGGCATTGGTGAGACCTTTTACTTCTATATGTTTATTTTCATCTTTCAAAGTTCCATCTTCATCTTATAGCTTCTTATAAGCTTGTTCAACCTCATAATCACCTATTTCTAAAATCTTGCAGTGTATAAATGCTTGAACGTCCTTGACAAGAAAAACCCTAGCTAGTATTCACGAGAATGCTCCAACATCGTCAGGTTGTGAGACAACCTCAGGGTGAATCTTATAGTTTGGTTCCTCACATGCCAAATTCTTGATGAGTTTGAACTCATCCTTCTTGGTGTTCTTTGATTTCACAGTTCTTTATGTCGTGACCATTTTTAGATTTTGGTCTTTCTATAAAATGCGTGAAATAGAGTTGTCAGTTTTTTATAGAAATTACTTTATACACCTGTAATGATTTCTGATATGCGTAGCGTGCTGATGGTTGAGCTGTGGACACTCTATGATCCTGTTGCTTTCTTCTTGAAAAATTGCTCTTCGTCACTCTACTCTGGTCATGGTGAACAATGAGACTGACCAGTCACCTTTTTATAGTTGTTTGACCTAAAAGGTGTGTCATTAATTCTTACCAACTCCTCGGTGTGTACAGACGGAGTTCATTAGTTAAAACTTTAACTTTCCTTCGGTGACCACATGATGTTTCAGGTTGGTCATTATACCTCTTGCCTTTACCGATGAGTTTTGGTATTGCAAATCACTCATTCACTTTTCTCGTTTACCAATGAGGTTCGGTTTATACTAGCAACTTTTATTTTAACCGATGCTTCTTGGTAAGTGTAGGTAGTCTTAGTTTTGAGTGTGTACTGACAGATTTTGGTATGTATGTCTGATAGCATAGTTATCACAGATTTTAACAAGTAATACCATGATGCATCTTTCTTTATGCTAATTTGGTATTTTATCAACATATTATGGAACTGATGTAAAATAATAACTTGGGTAATGCAGTTCCATACTTGTTCTGCTTAGGTGGGGGTGGTGATGTCACCAGATCCATTGGATGGGGTGTCACCATTTGCATTTCTCGGTCCAGCTTCATCATTGTTTAAATATTTTCTCCACATTTTGTCTCTTTCCCTCTGGATGTCTTTAATGGTGTTTCCAATTGGATATGTGTTGGTCTTTGTCGTTCAGTCTCTACAATCTTTCTTGAGATGACCAACTTTATGACAGTGTAAGCATGTCATTCCGGGGTTAGTCTAGCCTCTAGAATTTCTAGTCGACTATCTCATACAGTTTGGAGCAATGTGACCAAATCTTCCACATGTACAATTTTTCCAAGTGTTTTAATCCCATACATACTGGTTACCAACTCTCTTCGGTTGATAGGGAGTATCTTGACCTTTTGGCTTCCATGCTTTCCTTTTCTTTTTCCAGCATTCAAGAGTTGTGTGCCTTTTCATTTTGCAAGTAGGACAACGTTTGTCCATGTAGGTTTCCTTCTTTGGTTGTTTCATCTCAAACTTACACTCATATGCTTTATGTCCTTTCTTGTTACATTTATAAAAATCCTATGAATGAAGATGTAAATTTAGGAATACCTTTCATTTTGCCTCTGCATACATTTGATGTATGGCCTTGCTTTCCACAGTGATTTCATGTAAGCTTTCTTGGTCTTGAGTTTGTATAGACATTCTTTGGATTAGTTTGATTTGATGATTCTCCATTCTCGATAAAACCTAGACCGGTATTATTGTTGACTCTTTGTTGTCCTTCAAGAAAATCATCCATTCTTTTACTTCTTTCTTCAGCTTTCTTGATAATTTCATTATGTTGCTGCTGAATTCTTATTTCATGTTTCAACTTTTCATTCTCATCCCTTAGCTTACCGATAGCTTCTATTCTTTCAATGAGTTCAACATTTATTCAGTTTGCCTCTTGACTCATAAAAATAATTTTATTTGTTATCTCATGGTGATGCTCTGTAAGTTTTTGTATTTCAGACTCTTTTTGTTGTAGATTTTCTGTAATCTTTCTTCTATCATCAATAGCTAGTGTTCTTTCTTTCTCAGCTTGCCTAGCATTGTTCATGACATTAATCTTCCTTACCATTTGTGTCTCACGACTGATTTGCAAAGATTCAACTTGTCCAGCCAGATGTAGATTGATTTCAGTTAGGCTTGTGATGATTTCTTCTCATGTATCTGATGCTTTGCTTGTAGTTGATCCTGAAGACTCAAAGAAATCTGGTATCTCTTCCTCATGATAATCTATCTCATTACATTGAGATGCCAGTTGTCTCATGTTGATTCTAGCATCTTTATACTATTCATAGAACATCTAAATTTCTAGTTTATTATTTTCAATATTCTTATCAAGTCTGTACTTCTCCACTGTATGATATTTTCTCTTAATCCTTTAAGCTTTTCCAAAGAAGAGACTTAGCTCTGATACCAATTGTTGGAATTAATGGGAAGTGTGTACTGAGAGGGGAGGGGTGAATCAGTACCTCTAAAACTTTTGTATCCTTTAATCAATTAACCTTTGTGTAATGAATTGTATATCCATTCAATCTGATCTATACTATCTTGATGTGAGTTATATCAATTCAGTAACTTAACATACATGTGAACATTCATAGAAACATTCATGAAATTAATTGACACATAACACAAGATATGATATCACAGAAAACTCCTGTTGAGAAGTAAAAATTGCAATGGGGGTGACACCCACAGAATCTTCACTATCTACAGATTGGAAGGGGACGGTTAATGCTTACAATTTGATCACTTCTGATGATCTACCTAATTAAGAGTATCTGTGGAGACCTGTTAAAGTCTACTCAGTTAAGAGATTTAGCAACACTATTTGAGTGTGCACTCAGTTAAGAGATTTTTAGTTGGACCTTTAAATCCACCTTCCTTGAAAGGATTTTTACACTTTGCTCCACTTTTTATAATGATAGAAAATTAAAAATTGACCTATTAAATGCAATCTCCTATTGCTGATACAGATCCATTTAAGTTTACATGAATGAGATTATCACCTAATGTGATTGAGTAACACCTCTAATTCTTGATAGCCTCTATTCTTGGTTCTTGCTAACCAAATTCACCTTTTGCTATTTTGGTTCTTGAAACTTTCAATCTGATCCATAGATGTGCTCATAGGCTTCATTCATCCTCTCTTTCATATTCACATCCATGTATAATGAATGATTGCATCATCTATTTATAAGATGGATTGACATCATCAAGTTTCATGAAAAACAATGTTAACTCTAAGATCAAATTTACAACTTGTACCTTGATCTCCTAGTTTATGTGTTTTAAATCAGTTAGATTGATTAAAGCACTTAAATTCATGTTTCTTGTCCCTAAATAAATGGATTTAAAACAAATCAAGATCCTATAAATAGAATATGACTCCTTTATCTGACGTGGAAGTCAGATCCACTTTTTGCAGGCTGCAACTGATTCTTGGTTCCTGGCGGTCGGTTATGCTTATGAAATCAGTTGACTGTATTTCGATTTTTTTTTCTCTCGGTTTCTGTTTAACTATCTCTTTGGTTTGCAATTTAGTTGTCTCTCAGTTTGCACTTTATCCTACACGTCAGGTTCCTCTTTATCTTTCTGCTTTGCAATTTTAGTGTACACACAAAGTTGTGTTATCGTTTCTCTTTGTACTTAGTCATTTCGATGATCTCTTTTTATCTAATTTTCAGTTTTCTCTTTGTTCTGTCTTTCGGTTTATGCTTACTGAAAGTGTTTTTTGCATACTTATGGAAAATTAATGTCATCAATCTCCCCCTTTGACATAAGTATCAAAAACTGATATGTGCAAAATACTAACAAAATGTTAATTATATACATCATACATAATCCTTAGTCATTTAATTACTCCCCCTATGTATATGCCAGTATATCTATACATATGATATCTTTCCTTCTGTAAATACAAATACATATCATTTTCCATTTAAATATATATCATTTTCCCCGTATGAATATATATATACATATCATTTTCCCCCTTTTTTGAGATTAAGGGCAAAGGTCAATACCTTAGAGGTTATCAAAAGGTGGGAACGTGAAGACTTCATGTCTTCCATCATTTTATCCCATTGTTCTTTTAAGTTCCCTAGAGCCATGTGCTCAAATGTGATCTTGGAGTGCATGTCATAGATGCTGTCTGCTACAGACATTTAAGGAGTTGCTATCAGTTGTCGTGCTGAACTGATGTGCTATTGAAGCAGTGTCAGGTTCGGTATAATTTGAGCTTGGAGCTCAGTGATTTATTCCCTGTAGTGTGTCTCTACTTACCACAGTTCCTTCCTTAACCTTTTGATCTCAATGATCTTCTCATAATGCAACTTAATTACATTGTCTCCATCGGTGGTTAAGCTTTGAGCACTCTTAGCTAGATCTGTATCTAACTTTTCTATGTTCACACTATTCTCTTTAGTGAATTTGTCCAATGTGCTCAGTTGTTGAATCAAGGCTATAGCTTAAGTTATAATTACATTTAATTCAGTAATGAATTCCAAAAGCTTTACCTTGTTGACTGCCACTTCTTGGCTGATGTTCTCAATCAGTTTCTGCTGGTACTTCTGCTCAGCTCTCTCTTCAATTGCCTTCTCTGCATAAATATTCTATATTTTTATTGCTTCGGTGAGAGTGGCTAATTGATCAAGAATTGGCTTGTTATGATCAATATAAACATTGGGTACTATTTGGTGCAATATGTCCCTAGTTTTTTTCCAGTACCATTGAGTCTCGGTGCTATTTCTTCAGCTTCTCCTGTAATGCCTTCCTTTGATATGTTTCACCGTATTCTTGTAATGCTTCAAAATCAAGTGTAGTTGGGTCACATTTTGGTATCTCAATGATTTCATACAAATTGACCTCCAACTTATTCTTCTTTGATTTCTTCTTCTTCTTTTCTGTTGCACTAGAATGTAAAACCATTTGCAATTTCTCGGCTTTCTCAGTTGTGCTTGATGAAGTTACCTGTTGTTCTTTTTTTGCTGTTGTGTATCGATTTCATCTTGTCAGGTGTCTGTAGACGTCTCCACATTCACCTTCACATTTTTGGTAGCACCTTTGTTGGTTTCCTCAGGAGTTCCATCTTTAGGTTTATCTCCTTCATCAGTGTCCTTAGCTTCATCATTCTTTGTTTATGCAATCTTCTATGTTGTATCTGCATCTGCTTGTTTTGAATATCCTCATGTAACCTTATCAGTATCGGTTACTGTTTGAGTGTCTCCAATGTATTTCTGATCATTGGTGTTGTCTTTCTTTTCCTCTTCCCCTACATCCTTGGGAGTATCCTTTTCAGGTGAATTTTCCTTTTCTTGTAGAATATTGATAGCTTGTATCAATATTGGCATGTTGCCTGGTATGTTCACCTATGCAGTATCAACTATTGTGTCCTACTCATTGGTTGTGTCCTTTTTAACATTGACATCTTCATATTTATTTACTTCCTCTGTTGGATCATAGGTAATGCCAATTATATTGGTATCCACAATGTTTTCATTTGTAGTGTCGGGCAATGACTCATCTGCAACATCCATGTTTTTTTTGTCAGTTGTGTCTTCTTCTTCCTTGTCTAACTCAATAGATGTGTCATCTTATGTATCTTTTATTAAGATCTATTCTTGATTTTCCTTTCAACATATTTTTTTTGTAGGTCTTTCTCGGGGCTTTCTTCCTTAGTAGGTATGTTTAGAAGCTTACACCATTTCTTATGGCTATCATGTTCAAGCTCTATAAGCTTTCCTTCGAGAAATTTATAGGCTCTCAAATTTGGTGAGAACTCCTTTTTATGTTTATCCATCATCTCATATATTTCTTCCTTCTTGGATTCAGAAGGCATGAGAGTAACAAGTACTCTTTCTCTTATTTCCTTTTCACTCTTCAAAGAAAATGTCCATCTGGAGTATAGTCTGTCTAAGAGTTCCCTCTGTACATTATTGCTTTCAAACTGAATTGGTACATATTTGAACTTGTACATTTTTTCTATTATGGCGTCTTAAAATTTGTTCTGATCTTCTGGATCTAGTTTCATCCATTTTATAATCTTAGAATCTGTAATAGATCCTAAATTTACAATAGAATTACAAATGTCATCAATAGTTTTTGGAGCTTTAACCTTGACATTTTCTGTCTCTATAGCTTCATCTTGCTCGGTGTCTTCAATATCTTCTCAAGTTCTGATGAGCTTTCTCACTCTTTTGTTTGTACCTCTCTTCGGTGTGGCCACTTTCCTCTTATATGCTCTAACCTTTCCTTTCTTCAAAGGTGAAGGAGTTGAATCCTTAGATGTTTGGATTCTTGTTCTAGAAAAAGTTGTGGTCCTTGGCTTCTTGGTTGGTGGAGGAGGTGGTGAATCTGACTTTGTGGCTTCGGATTCATCCTTTTCTTCATCTTCATTGATAGGTAGTTGTCCTTCAGTTTCTTCCTCCTACTTGGTTCCTTCCTCTGTTGCCGACAATATCTTCTTGAGGTTCTTTACCATTTTGTCCTTTTTCCTGACAATTTTCTTAACAACCAGGCCAAATTTTATTCTTGTTTTGGCCTCCTCGTATGTTCCAAACTTGGGTTGTTTCTTATATAGTGATTCATTTAACAAGGCGTCAATCTCTTTAGATGCAAGATCAATGTTTATCTCATATTCTAATGGTTGAAGCCATGCTATCCTCAATACAACAGGCTTGATATAAGTATGATCTGTATCAACCATAAAACATAATTCATCTTTATACTTCTCAATGAGTTGTTTGGGGATCCTTACCCTCTTTTACATTTGGTCTTTGAATACAGTGAAGTATTCATCCATGACTATCTCAAAATTATCTCCCAATGAGGCTATATGTTCACTGATATACATGGTGACCAATTTTGTGCTATCCCATTTCACATCTCCTACCGATGGGAATGTTTCTTGAAAGTAGAAGAAAATACACATTATGAGTGAGCCAAACTTACATGTGTTTGACTTCGCATTCCTGATAGTCTTTAGATTATCTTCTAGCTTATTCAGTAGAAGTTCAAATGAGTCCAGCCATGTTCCCTTCTTCACAATTTTATACATTGTTTCCACTACACCAGATACTATGTTGTTCATTCTACTGGCTTGGAAAAATTTGTAGCCTAGAACACATGCACCAAATTTCATCTCATCATCGGTTATGGTGGAAACTTTCAATCCTTTGCCATCCCATTTGGATCCTATGATCTTCTCAGTCTCGACCTTGCATGGATGCTTCAATTCTTTTACCTCCTCAATTACAGGGTAACCGGTGATAGCATGGATAACATCTCGGGTTATCATCTTCGGTTCATCCAACCAAAGTTTATGATTGTGCATTCGGCTTAGTACTAACCAAATCCACTCAGTTTTGAATGATTTTGGGAACATTAGGGCATTGGTGAGACCTTTTACTTCTATATGTTTATGTTCATCTTTCAAAGTTCCATCTTCATTTTATAGCTTCTTATAAGCTTGTTCAACCTCAGAATCACCTATTTCTACAATCTTGCAGTGTATAAATGCTCGAACGTCATCGACGAGAAAAACCCTAGCTAGTATTCGCGAGAATGCTCCAGCATTGTCAGGTTGTGAGACAACCTCAGGGTGAATCTTGTTGTTTGGTTCCTCACATGCCAAATTCTTGATGAGTTTGAACTCATCCTTCTTGGTGTTCTTCAATTTCACAATTCTTGATGTCGTGACCATTTTCAGATTTAGGGCTTTCTATAAAATGTGTGAAATAGAGTTGTTAGTTTTTTATAGAACTTACTTTATACACATGTAATGATTTCTAATTTGCGTAGAGTGCTGGTGGTCGAGTTGTGGATGCTCTGTGATCTTGTTGCTTTCTGCTTGAAAAATTACTCTTCATCGCTCTGCTCTGGTCATGGTGAACAATGAGACTGACCAGTCACCTTTCTATAGTTGTTTGACCTAAAAGGTGTGTCGTTAATGCTTATCGACTCCTCAGTGTGTAAAGACAGAGTTCGTTGGTTAAGAATTTAACTTTCCTTTGGTGACCACACGATGTTTCAGGTTGGTTTTCATACCTCTTGCCTTTACCGATGAGTTTCAGTATTGCAAATCACTTATTCACTTTTCTCATTTACCAATGAGGCTCGGTTTGTACTAGCAACTTTTATTTTAACTGATGCTTCTCGGTAAGTGTAGGCAGTCTTAGTTTTGAGTGTGTACCGATGGATTTTGGTATGTATGTATGATAGCATAGTTATCACAGATTTTAACAAGTAATACCATGATGCATCTTTCTTTATGCTAATTTGGTATTTTATAAACATCTTATGGAACTGATGTAAAATAGTAACTTGGGTAATGCAGTTCCATACTTGTTCTGCTTAGGTGGGGGTGGTGATGTCGCCGGATCCATTGGATGGGGTGTCACCATTTGCATTTCTCAGTCTAGCTTCATCATTGTTTGAAACTTTTCTCCACATTTTTTCTCTTTCCATCCGGATGTCTTTAATGGTGTTTCCATTGGGATATGTGTTGGTCTCTGTCATTCAGTCTCTATAGTCTTTCTTGAGATGACCAAATTTATGACAGTGTAAGCATGTCATTCCGGGGTTAGTCTAGCCTCTAGACTTTCTAGTCCATTGTCTCATATAGTTTGCAGCAATGTGACCAAATCTTCCACATGTTGTACAATTTGTCCAAGTGTTTTAATCCCATACATACTGGTTACCGACTCTCTTCGGTTGATAGGGAGTATCTTGACCTTTTGGCTTCCATGCTTTCCTTTTCTTTTTCAACCATTTAAGAGTTATGTGCCCTTTCATTTTGTAAGTAGGAAAACATTTTTCCATGTAGGCTTCCTTCTTTGGTTGTTTCATCTCAGACTTACACTCATATGCTTTATGTCCTTTCTTGTTACATTTATAAAAATCCTATGAATGAAGATGTAAATTTAGGAATACCTTTCATTTTGCCTCTACATACATTTGATGTATGGCCTTTCTTTCCACAGTGATTGCATGTAAGCTTTCTTGGTCTTGAATTTGTATAGACATTCTTTGAATCAGTTTGATTTGATGATTCTCCATTCTCGGTAAAACCTAGACCGGTATTGTTGTTGACTCTTCGTTGTCCTTCAAGAAAATCATCCATTCTTTTACTTCTTTCTACAACTTTCTTGATAATTTCATTATGTTGCTGTTGAATTCTTATTTCATGTTTCAACTTTTCATTCTAATCCCTTAGCTTACCGATAGCTTCTATTCTTTCAATGAGTTCAACATTTATTCAGTTTGCCTCTTGACTCATAAAAATAATTTTATTTGTTATCTCATGGTGATGCTCTGTAAGGCTTGGTATTTCAGACTCTTTTTCTTTTAGATTTTTGTAATCTTTCTTCTATCATCAATAGCTAGTGTTCTTTCTTTCTCAGCTTGCCTAGCATTGTTCATGACATTAATCTTCCTTACCATCTATGTCTCTTGACCAATTTGCAGAGATTTAACTTGTCCAGTGAGATGTAGATTGATTTCAGTTAGGCTTGTGATTATTTCTTCTCATGTATCTGATGCTTTGCTTGTAGTTGATCTCGAAGACTCAAAGAAATCTGGTATCTCTTCCTTGTGATAATCTGTCTCATTACATCGAGATGCCATAATCTTTCTTTCATCTAATAATTGTCTCATGTTGATTCTAGCTTATTTATACTGTTCATAGAACATCTGAATTTCTAGCTTCTTATTTTCAATATTCTTATCAAGTTTGTACTTCTCCATTGCATGATATTTTCTCATAATCCTTTAAGCTTTTCCAAAGAAGAGACTTAGCTCTGATACCAATTGTTGGAATTAATGGGAAGTGTGTACTGAGAGGGGAGGGGTGAATCAATTCCTCTAAAACTTTTCTATCATTTAATCAATTAACCTTTGTGTAATCAATTGTATATCCATTCAATCTAATCTATACTATCTTGATGTGAGTTATATCAATTCAGTAACTTAACATACATGTGAACATTCATAGAAAAATTCATGAAATTAATTGACACATAACACAAGATATGATATCGCATAAAACTCCTGCTGGGAAGTAAAAACTGCAGTGGGGATGGTACCCACAAAATCTTCACTATCTGCAGATTGGAAGGGACCGATTAAGGCTTACAATTTGATCACTATTGATGATCTACCTGGTTAAGACTATCTGTAGAGATCTGTTAAAGTATACTTGTTTAAGAGCTTTAGCAACACTGTTGAGTGTGCACTTGGTTAAGATATTTGTAGTTGGACCTTTAAATCCACCTTCCTTGAAAGGATTTTTACACTTTTCTCCACTTGTCAGAATCATAGAAAATTAAAAATTGACCTGGTAAATGCAATCTCCTATTTCTGATATAGATCCATTTAAGTTTACATGAATGAGATTATCACCTAATGTGATTGAGTAATAGCTCTGATTCTCGGTAGCCTCTATTCTTGGTTCTTGTTAACCAAATTCACCTTTTGTTGTTCTGGTTCTTGAAACTTTCAATCTGATCCATAGATGTTCTTGTAGGCTTCATTCATCCTTTCTTTCATAATCACATCCATGTATAATGAATGATTGCATCATCTATTTATAAGATGGATTGACATCATCAAGTTTCACAAAAAACAATGTTAGCTCTAAGATCATGTTTACAACTTGTACCTTCATCTCCTAGTCTACGTGTTTTAAATTAGTTAGACTTATTAAAGCACTTACATTCATGTTTCTTGTCCCTAAAGAAATGGATTTAAAATAAATCAAGATCCTATAAATAGAATAAGACTTCTTTATCTGACGTGGAAGTCAGATCCACTTTTTTGAGCTGCAACTGATTCTCGGTTCCTGACAGTCGGTTATGCTTCTGAAATCAGTTGACTATATTTTGGTTTTGTTCTCTTAGTTTCTCTCTAACTGTCTCTTTGGTTTGCACTTTATCTGTCTCGCAGTTTGCACTTTATCCTGCACGTCGAGTTCCTCTTTATCTTTCTTCTTTTCAATTTTGGTGTACACACAAAGTTGTGTCGTCGGTTCTCTTTGTACTTAGTCATTTCGGTGATCTCTTTATTCTAATTTTTGGTTTTCTCTTTGTTCTTTCTTTTGGTGTATGCTTACCAAAAGTGTTGTTTGCATACTAATGGAAAATTAATGTCATCAATCCCATAACAATTTGAAAGGATACTAATAATCTAGAAAGCTCATTCAAGTACACAGTAGTAAAACTGTCAGGTAAGATTGGATTAGCAGAAGTAGAATTGCAAAGAGTTTAGATAATTCCATGGATATGATACTGCATTTGATTCTAGAAGAGAACAATATGCTAATGGCTTTCCTAGGGGAGGTTAAATTTGAGAGGTGGAGTCAAGTCCTGAATGGCTTAGATGACTTGGTAGAGATAGTTGTAAAATAAATTATGGGTGAGGATTTTATCAGTTATCAACTTAAGTTCAGGGTTAATTGTGACATACCTGCAACATTTTTTGGAATTCTATTAGTTATGGGACAACCCAAAGGAGATTCCATTATGCTCTGTTGTAGAGTATTCAAGAAGGAATTGCTGGGAGAATTGGATAAGGTGGTATATAATATGGAAAATAACTATACGATTCTATATCCAAAATATTATAAGGAGATTATAGGACAAGATCATAATGCCCAGAGGAGGAGATTCCAAAGCTTCCTCTATTGAGGATAAAAAATATCAGGGTTGTTGAGGAAAGCCGTCTGGACATAGAGAAGAATATCAATTTTCTTTTAAAATGGATGCACATGAAGAAACCTCCAAACAATGCTTGGTGGATGGAGTATTTGCATGCAAAAGGACATGAAGCTACCACGAATGTTGCCAATGTGGTCCTAGAGAAAATCCAGGTGCTTCCTCTATTCATGATTAGAATGAAAAAAGGAGGGGCAAAACCATGGAGGATTATGAAGTGTAGAGCTCTCAAACATCTTCAAGGGTTGAACCAAAGATCCCAACTATTGTTGGAGAGAGTATCCCCCCATATGGGGATTGCATCTTTGTAAATAGGAGTTGAGAAGACAATAAGGGAAAAAAAGTTTGGTATGTCTAGGAAGGATACTACTGCCATAATATAGGTCAACATATATAACTATTAAAGGTAAGGTAGGGAGTCATTTACATATGTTTGATGTAATAGTAAAAAATAGAAAAGGCTTATATACCCATTTCATTTAATTGATATTTTGCAGATGGTATGGGGATTTATTATAAGAAACTTAGCAGATAGTGTGGGTTATAATTAAATACTAAATAGTTACCAAAAGAAGACTTCAAAATATATGTAAAGACTTATTTTCAGTAATAGAAATAATAATATCTTTATATATATATGAGGAATGGTGTAGGAGCACCCTCAAGTTCATCCATTGCAATCCCATCAGTGGACCCAAATACAAAGGGTTAGGGTTTTGATTGGATCTTGGATCTAATGTTATCAATAAGTCCTTAAGTGTAAGACAAGGGGGCACTAAGTGATCTTATAAACTTAGTTGTCCGCCTTAGTCAATTTGGAAAATTTTGGGGAGATTAGGATAGAATAGTCTAAGGAACCTAAGGAAGGGTAGAAATGTCATTTTAATCCATCTAAGGTCCCCTATGGAGTAAAAACATGGAACTTCACAAGTTTAACCACTTTTGACAACTTTTGCAAAAAGTTGTCAATGTTGTCAATGTTGCATAATGCAACTTCTTGTCAAAATATGCAACTTTTGAATCCCAATGTTCAAAACCAATTTTTTTGGTTGCAACCACTTTGGAAATGTATGAAAAGGTTGGAAAACCTTACTCCATGGGAGGAGTGAATCAATTGTAAAGTTTTAGCATTGAAATCAATAAAATTCAAACTATTTTATGTATTCCTAACTGTATTTCTGAGTTATGCAAATCTGTACGGATCCCAATGCACCATTGAAGGATTGAAAAAGTTGATCCAGTTTCTTGGTTGAATTTTCCAATTTTTTTTAAGGCTTAAAGTGTAGGGGATTGAAATTTATCCATTTTTGATTGTCCACTAGTCTCAGGAAGGCCCTAACTAGAGTTTCGATACAAATTTCCTCTTTCCAATAGACTCCACCTTGGGAAAATTCTAAGCCTTTGGGGAGAGAAAGGGGGGAGGATTTAATTTAATAATTTTGAGGTCTTAGATAAGGAGGCAGTCGATGGAGGGAGGAATGATTGAATCCTCTGGACAGGCATCTAGTACATGTGACTGTCCAGAATTGGGTTTTTGAGCCACAACTCGGGCCAAGGGTGGAATGGAAGTCTAAATCCTTGGATTTGGATATTTGGTGTGATCCCACAAGTGTTCCAATTGGTGGGATAGGAAATTGAATTTAGATTCAAGTAATTTCTTTGTAAAAGTGACCTATTAGCCCTATTAGGCCTAGGAGAGAATTGAGGACAACATGAGTTAGGGGATTGGTCAAGAGACCTAGCTTGGAGGGTGTTTTTTTTGGATGGATTAGAGAGTTTGAGGGTGGTTAATACTTTCTATGGTGGAGTTCCAAGTAATTTTCCTTCATAAATCCATATTTTCTCCTTGTAGCCCTATGTAGGCTTAGGTGTCTAAATTGAATCTAAGAGATACCTTAGTATGGGATTTGTGTTTAATTTCATCTAAAATGGTGGTCTAACATTGATACAACCTTTGTTCCATCCCTGGATTACTTGGTTCTAGTTGTGTTAGATTGTGCCCTTAAGGGTGTTGAAGACTTGGTGGAAGATTTGGTCTTGTTATTGTGGGTTTTGGGAACTCTTTAGTAGAGCCCTATATTGTGTGGGAGTGGGGTATTGCGAACCTCTAGTGAGTCATTTTTACATAGTTTGGGGCTCTTCTCCAAGTGGTATCAGAGCAACTAGTAGATCTTTGGAAGAAGACAAGTTGCAATCATGTCAGAAGGCGGAGATGACAGTGAAATTCCTAATAGAATGACCAATGTTGAACTACTAAGGGTGGTAACAGAGCATGATACAGAGAGGAAGTTGATGAGCCATGAAATGGAAAGGCTCAAGGAACAATTCAAGAAAGGGAGTAGTGGAAACTCCGGAGTTGAAGAGGAGGGGAGTGATGAAGAGACCCCTTGGAAGGATGATGAAGAAGAAGAAGTCCCTGCAGAATAGAGGCTTCTCTTGAAGACTTTTAAATCCATGGAAAGAAGGACCATGGATACTAAACTTGACCTAAATATGTATAATGGGAAGATGGATCCAGAAGAAGTCATGGATTGGATTGATGCACTCACTAGTTTCTGTGACTGTGAGGAGATACCAGAGTATCATAAGGTTAAGATAGAAAATTCCAAGTTGAAGGGATCTTCACTAACTTGGTGGAACTTCACTCAAGTAGAGAGGGTGAAGATGGAAAAGAATCTAGTAAGAACTTGGATGAAGATGATGACCTTGGTAAACGAGGCCTATGTGTCTGAAGACTATGAAGTTCAACTTCATAGGAAGAGACAAAGTTTAAGACAGAAGGAGATGGACATCTCAAGTTATACTGAATAATTCTAGAAGCTTATCATGAAATCTAAGTTGGTTGAACGAGAGAGTCTCAAAATTTCTAGAAAATGCAAGGGTTGAGGATAAACATCCAAGATGAACTAAGTTTGTGTTCCCCTACTACTGTCCAAAAGTGCTATCAATTAGCACTGAAAGTTGAAGAAAAACTCAAGAGGAGACAAGAGAAAAGTGGAAGAGGCAGAGGCCAGAGAGACTTTGGTAGTAGAGGAAGAGGGAAAAACAATGGGAGAGGACAAGCTCCTAGGAATTTTGGAGAAACTAGTAATAGAGAAACCAGTCAAGAGAACTCCTTTGGGGAAGGTAGATCTAGAGGCTCCTATAGAGGAAGGAGAGGATATTCAAGGGGAAGGTTTGGAGGAATAATTTTAGGACCTCCAAGGTGTTACAAATGTAACCAACCATGACACTTAGCATCCAAGTTTCTAGAGAAGGCAAGTAATCAGGCAGAGAGAAGGAAAACATGGTTAGAGAAGAAGAGAACCAAGGAGACAATTCACATGGGTCTTATGCACTACATGAGGAAGGATAATTCCTTATGATGAGAAGGACACTATTGAAGGCTCCAAGCACTTAAGAACCACCTCAGAGGAAGATATTATTCAGAACCACCTGCAAAGTGGGAGACAAAGTCTGCAGAATAGTAATTGGCAGTGTGTCTACAGACAAGTTGGTGTCAGAAGAATCAGTAAAGAAACTAATGTTGAGAAGGGTTCCCCATCCAAAACCTTACAAGGTATCATGGCTCACTAATAAACAACAAACTTTCATAGAGGAGCAAGCTTGGGTGGAAATCCAACTTGGAAACTACAAAGATAAAATTCTTTGTGACATTGTACCAATGGATGCCTGCCATTTGATACTTGGGAGACCTTGGAAGTATGATGTAGAGGCTCACCATGATGGGAGGCTGAAAACCTACACAATCAACCAATAAGGTGAAAAGGTAACATTCTTTCCATTGTCTAATTTTGCAGAGGAACAAAAAGATCCTAAATTTTTATTTGTAGGAGAAAAAGAGTTTTTGAATAGTTTGAAGGAAGAAAGGACCCCTTTCTATGCTTTAGTTATTTTACCTAAGGATAAAAAAAATTAGAAGGTTGAGAAAGAGATATAGCCCTTGAGAGGAGTAGGCCCTAAATAACTTGTAGACCTACTTGAATAGTATAAAGACATTGTGACCAAAGACTTACCAAATGAGTTTCCCTCAATCAAAGACATAAGTCACAACATAGACTTGATCCCAGGAGAAACCTTGCCCAATAAGGAAGCATACAAGTTAACTCCTGAATAGAATAAGGAGATGGAAAGACATTCAAGAACTCTTGGATAAGGGTTTGATCAATAAGAGTCTCAGTCCTTGTGTAGTACCTACTCTTTTAGCCCCTAATAAAGAAGGCACGTGAAGATTGTGCACTGATTCTAGAGCAATAAATAGAATCACAATTAGGTATAGATTTCCTATAACTAGGATAGAGGATCTATTGGATCACTTAGGAGGTGCAAGGTACTATTTTAAGGGGGATTTGAAAAGTGGCTACCACCAAATAAGGATTAGGGCTAGTGATGAGTGGAAGACTGCATTTAAAACCAATGAAGGCTTGTATGAATGGAGGGTGATGCCCTTTGGCCTATCCAATGCTCTTAGCACATTCATGAGGCTCATGAATGAGGTGCTCAAACCATTTCTTGGAAAAAATTTCATAGTTTACCTTGATGACATCCTTATTTTTAGCAAGAGTAAGGAGGAACATTTGGAACATCTTAACTTGGTTCGAAGGAGATTGCATGAAGAGAAGCTTTTCATAAATTTAGAGAAATGTGTTTTTATGCACGAAGAGCTTATATATTTGGGATTTGTGGTCTCAAGAGGGAACATAAAAAGGGACCCTAAGAAGGTAGAAGCCATCTTGAATTGGCCTTCTCCTAGGACAATGATAGAAGGCAGGAGTTTTCATGGGCTTGCATCTTTTTACAGAAAGTTCATTAGGAATTTCAGTCAATTGTGTGCTCCTATCCTTGAAACCATTAAGGGTGGACAAAAGTACAAGTTTGTGTGGAACAAGGATGCAGAAGAAGCCTTATAAATGCTAAACAAAAAGGTAATGGAGAAACCTATCTTAGTGTTTCCTGATTTTCAAAAGATATTTACTATTGAATGTGATGCTTCTAACCTAGCTATAGGGGGTGTCTTGAGCCAATAAGGGAGGCCTATAGCCTTTTTCAGTAAAAAAATGAATGAAGAAAAGAGGAAATACTCCTCTTATGACTTGGAACTGTATGCCTTAGTCCATTCATTGAAGAAATGGAGGCACTACCTCCTTCCAGATGAATTTGTTTTCTTCACAGACAACGAAGCATTAAGTTTCTAAAACAGTCAAAAAAAACTAAGCAACAAACACATGAAGTGGGTGGAATCAATACAAGCCTACACATTTTCAATAAAAAATAAGAAGAGACTTTCCAATAAGGTGGCACATGCATTGAGCAAGAGAACTCTAGTTGTGCAACAAATCAAAATCCAAAGTGTAGGGATTGATTCATTGAAGGACATGTATAAGAATGATGATGATTTCAGTGATATTTATAAGGTGTGTTCAGACTTTTTTGAGACTTATCATGTGGATTATGCAGATTATTTGATTCAAAATGGACTCTTGTTCAAAGGACACTAGTTATGCATTCCAAAATGTTCAATGAGGGAGAACATCATTAGAGAAAAGCATGCAGGTAGCATGGGAGGACATTTTGGTTTGGACAAAATATTGGAATAGGTGATAAGGTTCTATTATTGGGCTAAACTTCAGACTGAAGTAAGGAATATTGTAGAGACATGCACAATCTACCAAAGAGCCAAGGGTACATCCACAAATGCAGGACTATACCAGCCTCTACCTATTCTTACAAGGCCTTGGGAGAGTTGTAGCATGGATTTTGTGATGGGATTGCCAAGAACAAAAAAGGGATATGATAGTATTTATGTTGTAGTGGACAAGTTTAGAAAAATGGCCCACTTTATCCCTTGTAAAAGAGCCAATGATGCACCATCAATTGCAAGTTTGTTTTTTAAAGAAATTGTGAGGATCCATGGCTTACCTTAAACCATTCTTTGTGATAGATATGTAAATTTTATTGGTCATTTTTGGAAGAGGTTAGGGACCAATCTCAGTTTTAGTTCTACCTACCATCCACAAAATGATGGGAAAATAGAAGTTGTAAATAAATCACTTGGCAATCTACTTAGATGTTTGACAAAACAATATGGAGACAAGTGGGATGCAGTCCTACCCCAAGCAGAGTTTGCTTTCAATGACTCAGTCAGCAGGAGCATAGGGAAGAGTCCCTTTCAAATTGTGTATGCGAAAATTCCAAGAGGCATCTTGGAACTGAGAGAATTACCACAAAACACTTCAGTCTGTGCTCATGGAGAAGACTTTGCAAAGAGTGTGAAAGAAATTCATGACTCAGTGAGATTGGCACTTGAGAAGAGTGCAGACAAGTATAAGAAAGCCAAAGACAAGAATAGAAGAGATGTTCAGTTGCAGGTTGGAGACTTGGTGTGGACATATTTGAAGAAGGAAAGATTGCCCAAGGGCAAACACACTAAGATACTCATGAAGAAAGTAGGACCTTGTCTAGTATTGAAGAAGCATGGGTTGAATGCATATGAGATTGAAATTCCCTCAAACCTTGGTATCTCCCCTATATTAAATATTTGTGATCTAAGCCCATATAAAGGTGATGAGAATGCGGGTTCTAAAGTACAGGTGGAAGAGCTTGAAGAGGATTTTGCAGGTATACCCTCTCATGTACCAAAGAAGATTGAGAAGGTCTTGGACACCAAGATCATCAAATAAACAAGAAATAATGTTTACAATAAAAATTTGGTCAAATGGAAAGATAGTCCCGAGGAGGAATCTATATGGATGGATGAACAAGAAATTCAGAAGCATGGCTCCAGTTTAGAAGACCTCATCTCAAGAGGACTTGAGATCAATGCACCCCGGGAGTATGGTGTAGGAGCACCCTCAAGCTAATCCATTGCAAGCACATCAGTGGACCCAAATACAAAGGGTTAGGGTTGTGATTGTATCTTGGATCCAATGTTATCAATAATTCCTAAAGTGTAAGCCAAGGGGGCACTAAGTGATGTTATAAACTTAGTTGTCCACCTTAGTCAATTTGGAAAATTTTGGGTAGATTAGGCTAGAATAGTGTAGTGAACCTAAGGAAGGGTAGAAATGTCATTTTAATCCATCTAAGGTCCCCGATGGAGTAAAAACACTGAACTTTGCAAGTTTAACCACTTTTGACAACTTTTGCAAAAAGTTGTCAATGTTGCATAATGCAACTTCTTGTCAAAAGATGCAAATTTTGAATCCCAATGTTCACAAACAATTTTTTTGGTTGGAAAAACTTGGGAAATGTATGAAAATGTTGGAAAACCTTGCTCCATGGGAGGAGTGAATCAATTATAAATTTTTTGCATTGAAATCAATAAAATTCAAACAATTTTCTGTATTCCTAACTGTATTTATGAGTTGTATGGATCTATACGGATCCCAATGCATCATTGAAGGATTGAAAAATTTGATCCAATGTCTTGGTTGAATTCTCCAATTTTTTTTAAGGCTTGAAGTGCAGGGAATCAAAATCTATCCATTTTTTATTGCCCATTGGTCTCAGGAAGGCCCTAACTAGGGTTTCAATACAAATTTCCTCTTTCTCAGAGACTCCACAATGGGAAAATTCTAAGACTTTGGGGAGAGAAATGGGAAAAGATTTAATTTAATAATTTTTAGGTTTTAGATCAGAAGGCAGTCGATGGAGGGAGGAATGATTGAATCCTCTAGACAGGCATCTACATGTGATTGTCCAGAAATGGGTTTTTGAGGCACAACTCAGGCTAGGGGTGGAATGGAAGTCTAAATCCTTGGATTTGGATGTTTTGTGTAATCCCACAATTTTTCCAATTGGTGGGATAGAAAATTGAATTTAGATTCAAGTACTTGCTTTGTAAAAGTGGCCTATTAGCCCTATTAGACCTAGGAGAGAATTGAGGACAGCACGAGTTAGGGGATTGGTCAAGAGCCCTAGCTTGGAGGGTATTGTTGGTGGATGTATTAGAGAGTTTGAGGGTGGTTAAGACTTTATTTTGTGGATTTCCAAGTAATTTTCCTTCATAAATCCATATTTTCTCCTTGTAGCCCTATGTAGGCTTAGGTGCCTAAATTGAATCTCAGAGATACCTTAGTATGGGATTTTTTCTTAATTTCATCTAAAATGGTGGTCTAACATTGATAGAACCCTTGTTCCATCCCTGGATTACTTGGTTCTAGTTGTGTCAGATTGTGCCCTTAAGGGTGTTGAAGACTTGGTGGAAGATTTGGTCTTGTTATTGTGGGTTTTGGGAACTCTTTAGTAGAGCCCTAGATTGTGTGGAAGTGGGGTATTGTGAACCTCTAGTGATTCATTTTTAAATATTTTGGGGCTATTCTCCAAGTGGTATCAGAATAGTACCTTTCAAATCCACCTTAGAATAGTACCTTGCACCTCCTAAGTGATCCAATAGATCCTCTATCCTAGGCATAGGAAATCTATACCTAATTGTGATTCTATTTATTTCTCTAGAATCAGTGCACAATCTTAGAATAGTATCTTGGTGGTAGCCACTTTTCAAATCCACCTTTGAATAGTACCTTGGTGGTATTTATTTGGTGGTAGCCACCTTTCAAATCCACCTTATAATAGTACCTTGCACCTCCTAAGTGATCCAATAGATCCTCTATCCTAGGAATAGGAAATATATACCTAATTGTGATTATATTTATTGCTCTAGAATCAGTGCACAATATCCATGTGCCTTCTTTCTTAGGGGCTAAAAGAGCAGGTACTTCACAAGGACTGAGACTCTTAGTGATCAAACCCTTATCCAAGAGTTCTTGAATCTGTCTTGCCATCTCCTTATTTTTTTTAGGAGTTAACTTGTATGCTACCTTATTGGGAAAGGTTTCTCCTGGGATCAAGTCTATGTTGTGACTTATGTCTTAGATTGGGGGAAACTCATTTGGTAAGTCTTTGGTCACAATGTCTTTATACTGGTCAAGTAGGTCTGCAACTTCTTTAGGGCCTACTCTTCTCAAGGGATTTATCTCTTTCTCAACCTTCTGAGTTTTTTCATCCTTAGGTAAAATAACTAAAGCATAGCAAGGGGTCCTTTCTTCCTTCAAAGTTTTCAAAAACTCTTTTTCTCCTACAAATAAAAATTTGGGATCTTTTTGTTCCTCTGCAAAATCAGACAGTGGCAAGAATGTTACCTTTTCACCTTTGTAGTTGATTGTGTAGGTGTTCAACCTCCCATCATGGTGAGCCTCCACATCATACTTCCAAGGTCTCTCAAGTATCAAATTCTAGGCATCCATTGGAACAATGTCACAAAGAACTTTATCTTTGTAGTTCCACCCAAGCTTGCTCCTTTATGACAGTTTGTTGTTTCTTAGGGAGCCATGATACCATGTAAGGGTTTGGATGGGGCACCCTTCTCAACTTCATTTTCTTTACTGCATCTTCTGACACCAAGTTGTCCATAGACCCACTATCAATCACCACTATGTAGACTTTGTCTCCCACTTTTCAGGTGGTTTTGAATAATTTCTTCCTCTGAGGTGGTTCTTGAGTGCTTGGAGCCTTCAATAGTGTCCTTCTCATCATAAGGACTTCTCCTTCCTCAGGTAGTGCATAAGACCGATGTGAATTTTCTCCTTGGTTCTCTTCTTCTCTAACCATGTTTTCCCTTCTCTCTGCCTGATTGCTTTCCATCTCTGGACACTTGGATGCTAAGTGTTTTTTCCTCCAAACCTTCCCCTTGAATCTCCTCTCCTTCCTCTATAGGAGCCTCTAGAACTATCTTCCCCAAAGGAGTTCTCTTTACTGGTTTCTCTATGACTAGTTTCTCCAAAATTACTAGGAGCTTTTCCTCTCCCATTTTTTGTCCCTCTTCCTCTACTACCAAAGTCTCTCTGGCCTCTGCCTCTTCCACTTTGCTCATGTCTCCTCTTGAGTTTTTCTTCAACTTTCAGTGCTAATTGATAGCACTTTTGGACAGTAGTAGGGGAACATGAACTTAGTTCATCTTGGATGTTTATCCCCAACCCTTGCATATATCTAGCAATTTTGACACTCTTTGGTTCAACCAACTTAGATTTCATGGTAAGCTTTTGGAATTCTTCAGTATAACTTGAGATGTCCATCTCCTTCTACCTTAAACTTTTTCTCTTCCTATGAAGTTGAACTTCATAGTCTTCAGGCACATAGGCCTCCTTCACCAAGGTCACCATCTTCTTCCAAGTGCTTACTAGATTATTTTCCATCTTCACCTTCTCTACTTGAGTGAAGTTCCACCAACTAAGGGCAGATCCCTTCAACTTGGACTTTGCTATCTTAACCTTCTGATTCTCTGGTATCTCCTCACAGTCAAAGAAACTAGTGAGTTCATCAATCCAATCCATGACTTCTTCTAGATCCATCTTCCCATTATAGATAGGTAGGTCAAGTTTAGTATCCATGGTCCTTCTTTCCATGGATTTCAAAGTCTTCAAGAGAAGCCTCTGTTCTGCAGGGACTTCTTCTTCTTCATCCTCCTTCCAAGGGGTCTCTTCATCACTCCCCTCGTCTTCAACTCCAGAGTTTCCACTACTCTCTTTCTTGACTTGTTCCTTGAGCCTTTCCATTTCCTACCTCATCAACTTCCTCTCTGCATCATGCTCCTTTACCACCCTTAGTAGTTCAGCATTGGTCATTCTATTAGGAAGTTCACTGTCATCTCCACCTTCTAACATGATTGCAACTTGTCTTCTTCCAAATATCTACTAGTTGCTCTGATACCACTTGGAGAAGAGCCCCAAAATATGTCAAAATGACTCACTAGAGGTTCACAATACCCCACTCCCACACAATCTAGGGCTCTACTATAGATTTCCCAAAACCCAAAATAACAAGACCAGATCTTCCACCAAGTCTACAACACCCTTAAGGGCACAATCTAACACAACTAGAACCAAGTAATCCAGGGATGGAACAAGGGTTATATCAATGTTAGACCAAAATTTTAGATGAAATTAAACACAAATCCCACACTAAGGTATCTCTGAGATTCAATTTAGACACCTAAGCCTACATAGGGCTACAAGGAGAAAATATGGATTTGTGAAGGAAACTTACTTGGAACTCCACCAAAGAAATTCTTAACCACCCTCAAACTCTCTAATCCATCCACCAACAACACCCTTCAAGCTAGGACTCTTGACCAATCCCCTAACTCCTACTGTCCTCAATTCTCTCCTAGGCCTAATAGGGCTAATTGGCCACTTTTACAAAGCAAGTGCTTGAATATTGATTAAATTTCCTATCCCACCAATTGGAACACTTGTGGGATCACACCAAAAATCTAAATCCAAGGATTTAGACTTCTATTCCACCCCTGGCCCGAGTTGTGCCTCAAAAACCCAATTCTCGACAGTCACATGTAGATGCATGTCCAGAGGATTCAATCATTCCTCCCTCCATCTAATGCCTCCTGATCTAAGACCTCAAAATTCTTAAATTAAATCCTCCCCCCTATCCCCAAAGGAATAGAATTTTCCCATGGTGGAGTCTCTGGGAAAGAGGAAATTTGTATCAAAACCCTAGTTAGGGTCTTCCTGAGACCAGTGGACAATCACAAATGGATAGCTTTCGATCCCCTACACTTCAAGCCTTCAAACCAATTGGAACATTTTAAAAAGACACTGGATCAAATTTTTCAATATTTCAATGGTGCATTGGGATCCGTACACATCTGTACAACTAAGAAATATAGTTAGGAATACAAAAAACAATTTGAATTTTATTGATTTCAATGCAAAAACTTTACAATTGATTCACTCCTCCCATGGAGTAAGGTTTTCCAATCTTTTCATACATTTCCCAAGTGTTCCAACCGACAAAAGTGGTTGTGAACGTTGGGATTCAAAATTTGCATCTTTTGACAAGAAGTTGCATTATGCAACATTGACAACATTGACAACTTTTTGCAAAAGCTGTCAAAAGTAGTTAAACTTGGAAAGTTTGGTATTTTTACTCCATAGGGGACCTTAGATGGATTAAAATGACATTTCTACCCTTCCTTAGGTTCCCTAGACTATTCTATCCTAATCTAGCCAAAATTTTCCAAATTGGCTAAGGTGGACAGCTAAGTTTATAACATCATTTAGTGTCCCCTTGTCTTACACTTTAGGACTTATTGATAACATTGGATCCAAGATCCAATCACAACCCTAACCATTTGTATTTGGGTCCACTGATGTTCTTGCAATGGATGAACTTGGGGGTGATCTTGCACCAAGGAATGTTACGAATTCTTGTGATATTGAAGTGTTATGTGTGAAATCTTTGAATCCTTATGCATAGTTTAGTAAAATGGAAATGAACTCTATATTTATGATGGCTATTCACAAAAAATAACATGATAAGATATTTAGACTAACATTCTTTAATAGTCTACATCATGGTAACATGTATATAGAGTGTTAAATACAAAGTGATGAATCCGTTGGGTAAATTATAATAGGAAATAAAATGAGGACTTAAACAAAGAGCAATGCATAATATGGTCTGGTTTTGAGTATGTAGAATGTAAATTTCTAATAGTACTACTGGGAAGGATGAAGGAGTGATACTTGTTGATAACAACACAACTACTTGAAACTAGAAAAGGGACGAAAGAAGGTAAGCACAACCAATAACAATCTGATGAGTAAGATTTCCATATTCTCTACTTTTTTGGTAGGGGATAAATAGTTGGAGTCAATGGTATTATAGTGGCAGTAAGTATTTTTATAATCTCCTCTTTACTGAATGAGATTAACAATTAGAATTTGTGGTATAATGCTGATAGGAAATATGTTTTGGTCAATTAAGTTATAGTAGAAATCATTGGTTTTAAGTCTATTACCATAAAAAAATGTTAATGTCTTAAGTATAATAATATATTAAATATATATTTATAATATATATTACTAAAATATTTACTTAATATATATTATGTAACTATATATTATTTTAAAATAACATAATAAAGAACAATAACATAAATAAACTAAAAAAAATAACATAGAAAAAGGCATACACGCAAGGCACCGAGGTGGGGAGGGGAATAAAGAGGAGAAAAAGGGAAGCAACCCAAGAAACAAAGAAAGATGCAACTAAGAGAGAAGCAATCAAGGATGGGATCGACCATAGTTAGAGTAAAGGATGCCAAGAAGTACTAAGGCCACATCCTTCATCATGATTAAGGATCCTTCATCATGATTAAGGTTGGTGGGGTGTTTGTTGATTTCTATGGCTTCCTTAAGCTTTTTCCTAAAGAAGTTGCCTTCCTTGCATAAAACTTCTATTTTCTGTAAACATATGTGGTGTTTAGTAGACACAGAATGGTTGCAAGGGTATATTTAATGACATGCTCATGTTTGATTTTGGCGCCATGCTCTTTGTTTCTACTATCAAAGAATCATTCAATTTCACCTATGTAAATTATACCACACAACCACATCACTTTGTAGACTCTTGATTCAGATAGAATGTCCCTAGAGTCTTTGAGAGGTGGAATATGACTCTTTACAAGGGAGAAGGGCTTGAAAATACAAAAAATCCTCTTTTGGAGAGGAAAATAGGATTTCATTGACCTTCAAGCCCATCTCCCTTGTGAAGAGTTGTCTTCCACCTCTGAAAGACTCTAGGGACATTCTCTCCTAATCGAGAATCTACAAAATGATGTGCTTGTGTGGTATACCTTACATAGGTGAAATTTGGTGATCCTTTGATACTATAATCAAAGAGTGTAGCGTCGGCGTCAAACATGAGTGTGTCAGTAAATCTTCCCTCTTTGACCATTCTATGTCTACTAAACACCACATATGTTTAGAGAATACAACAGTTTTATGCAAGGAAGACAACTTCTCTTTTGACTTAATGGGTAAACTAATAAACAAATCTCTAGAGCTCTCAACCAAGCCAAATCTCGGTTCCATTCCATTTCCTTTGTTCCTCCTCTTACCGATGTTCCTAACATTTTCCTGCCTTATATTGAAGGTATCTCTCACAAATTTGCCAAAATAATCTCCAAAAGAGGATTTCATTGTACCTTCAAGCCCTTCTCCCTTGTGAGGAGTCATCATCCACCTCGCAAAGACTCTAGGGACATTGTCTCTGAATATGAAGTCTATAAATTGATGTTCTTGTGTGGTATACCTTACATAGGTGAAACCAAGCTATCCTTTGATAGTAGAATCAAAGAGCATGGAACTGAAACCAAACATGAGTGTGTCATTATATCTACCTGCACCATTCATTTTGCGTCTACTAAACACCACATATGTTTAGAGAACACAAAATTTGTGTGCAAGGAAGATAACTTATTTAGGAGAAAGATAAAGGAAGCCATATAAATAAAAAAATGCCCCTCCAACCTCAATCGTGACGAAGGATGGGGCCTAAGTACTTCTTGGCATCCTTTACTCTCTAGTATCTATACCCATGGTCGATCCCATCCTTGATCGCTTCGCTCTTGGTTGCATCATTTTTTTGCTTCCTGGGTTGATTCCCTCTTTCCCCCCATTCCCCCTCCCCACCTCAGGGCCTTGTGTGTATGCCTACCTTCGTCTCCTTCTTTGCGTGTTCTGTTCACTCCCCCCACCCTCCCCCTCTCTCACCTTTGGTGGTTCTTTTGTTTCTCCTTTTCACCCCCGACTCAACTTTTATTGATCCCTTCTCTCCTTTGGGGTTTCTTGCATGCCACCTTGGTCCTTCTTTTATACTTTCTTCCTCAACTGCGTGGTTGTTCAATTGTCATTGTCTATTTTTTTTATTTTCTATGTTATAATTATTAATATTATTTTAATTTATGTTATTGTTCTTTATTGTTTTATTTAACATTATATATATTACACAATATATTTTTACATTATTTGTGCATAATACATATTAACTAAATATTTTATTAATATATACTATACTATATAAATATGTTAACTAAATAGGCAAAAACCTATAGCACAACGATAAAGTTGTGGGCCTCTAACTTGGGAGGTCTTGGGTTCAAATCTACTTAATCTTAACAAATAATAATAATTAAATCTCGTCTTTGACCCATTACCCATATATATATATATATATATATATATATA
>MU225240.1:8806700-8817961 GCA_018584345.1 Thuja plicata
ATGTGTGTGTATATATATATATGTGTATATATATATATATATTTATATGTATATATATATGTATATATATTTATATGTATATATATATGTATATATATATGTGTATATATATATGTGTATATATATGTGTATATATATATGTGTGTATATATATATATGTGTATATACATATCTGTGTATATATATGTGTATATATATATATGTGTATATATATATATGTATATATATATATATGTATATATATATGTATGTATATATATATATATATATATATATATATATAGAGAGAGAGAGAGAGAGAGAGAGAGAGCTCATAAAAATCCTATATTGTAGGAAGGGCTCCTTTTAATTTATGAGCATTTTGAACCCATGACCCCTATTCCCAAGTCCATCATGTCTCTATACCATATGATGATGGAATGGAGACTACTAATTCCAATGATGAGGGATTGAGAAAATATACAGAGTAAGAGGATTTTGTTCCTCCAAATTTGGCTAAAAGAGTCTCTAAAAGTCCTATTAAACCCTTGCCTACTGGGAAGGGTAAATTGAAGGGTTCGGTGAAGTTGGCTTCTCATTCCCCTATTCTTGGTAAAAATATTGCTATTAAAGATGTGAAATTTTTTCCCAAGAGAAAGGGAAAGGGAGTGGTGTTTGTTGATTCTCCTAGTGGGCATGTAGGAGATGCTCCTGTTTCCCCCTCGACCTTGGGTGATTCCCTTTATTCTCACCCCCTTATGGACATTAAGGATAGACCATGTTCTCCTATAGCTTTGAGTATTGATGATTTCACTCCTAAACAAGATTTCACTACAAGCATTCTAGATACTTCTAGGCATAGGGCGGTGAATTTGTTTAGGCTCATTAAGTGGTATTTTCATGAAATTAAGAGTTTAAATTTAAATTACAGCCATGAATAGAAAAGTGGAGGTTCTGGAAGTTGGTGGTGCGTAAAATCCTAATGTCAAGGGTACCAAAATCAAAGAGCTATGGACTAAGGAGGAGAAGAATTTCGTTGCTGACTGCCTTAAAAAAACTATTGATGCCATGTAAAAATTGAAGAAAGAATATGAGAAAAAAAGTTTTGGAATTTGAAGACAAACTAAAAACCATTAAGGAGTCTCTCCAAAAAATTATGTCTCTGAAACATAAGGTCATCAAGTCCTCTGCTAACAACATGAATACCATGGTAACCAAGTTGGAGAATGCACATAAGGAAAGGATGTTCATTGAGCTGTATTTAGCGAAGAATAAGGGACTTGAAGATTTGAATGGGCCTAGCAAGAGAACCCGAGCCAATTTGAAAAGAAAGGTTGCAAATATTCCCTAGAACATTAAAGATATGAAGAAGGAAACCCAAAATATGAACCAATTGGAGGCACAGGTTGCTGAGACATTGAAGAATATAAATTAGTTCTGCTAATCTTTCTCTGGTTTCTAGCGTTCCTTTGGTTTTTTGCTGCTAGTGCCCCTGTTTATTTTATAAGCATCATTGTGTCAGGTTGTTACTCTCTTTCATGATCTATCTTGTAATTTCTTGATGTAAAAGGTTTTGGGTCCCTTCAAAACCTATTTTTGCCTTAATAAAAATCACAAATCAAGCCTTGAGATTTTTTTCAAGCAACACAAAATAGATTTAAATCAAGAATAGAAGAGATCAAGTGAGCATACCTTTCTATGACCAATAAAATCCTCAAAATGATTAGAAAATGAAGCACACTCCACAAAAAGAATGAATTTTGAGTATAAGTATAAATCTGCCCAAGAAAGCTAAAAATCCAACACCCACAAAAATTCATCCACCAAAATTTTCCCTCTTCTCCAAAATTCGAATTTCATGGAGCTCTTTTGTGAAAAACCCTTTTCCAAATTCTAAAATCAAGTATAGAAAATGAGTAAAATGTCACTTTTTATCAAATCTCCAAAATGACTTAAACTTAACATAAAAGTATAAAACCTCAATAATCATATTGTTTCATCAATAATTAAATAAACACTAAATCTCTCAAATTAAAAATTTTAAGCTACAATATAATAAAATTCATTTAAAAACTAGTCGACAATAATTATTACGCCCAAAAACATTGACTGGTTACACTGAACACATAGGCGCACATGTTGGGGAGGAGACTAAGATTCAACGTAGAGACTCGTCATAACACTCACACAAATATCATGCATTCTAGAATAGTCGTTCGTACCATACTGTAGTCGATAGGTGTATAAGCATATCGGAAAAATTATCCTCTAAAAGACAGAATGACAATTTTGGTTGAATACAAGTTGGCCACATGAATACCTCCATATTTAATCACCTTCAGGTTTATTTATATATTTTGGGCATGCTTAGATCTTCCAATTAAGGTGAAGTCGATGTTCGATACCTGTCCACATTAGTATAATAGCCGAAGCACATATGCTTATATAATATTAGGTAGTGACAAGCAATGAAGAGGATTAAGACATCGTGTTGACTTCACAAGTGAGTAACTACGACTTCATCCCCCTTTATACAAACACATAAAAAAGGATCTAGAAGAATAGTAACAAGAGCATAGAAACACCTCAAAAACATGTAAGTAACCATAATCATATCTTAAGGAACATATGCATAGATCTATATCATCATCTAAGCTATAATGTTAAGCATTCACAATTAATATCAAATAACATAATATATCACAAAATCGTTATCTAACATTTACTAACATTGATCCTTAGTTAACATCCATTATCATCAAACACATCATGTCCAATGAAGTCATTAACTAACAGTATCATGATCTAATCATTATTAGCACCATACACTAGATTCCCACATGAATTATTGTGACATGAAAATAACATAACTCATTAAATCCATAATACCATAATACATAGACTCAAGGTTACCATGTCAGAGTACATAAGAAGTCAACAACAAGATCTTAACATAATGATATCATCTATGCATGTTGAAGGAGAGCGATTATGAAATAATAATCACCAACAAAATACAAATAAATTTACTATCTACAATAGAAATGACATCCCCTGAACCAGGGGATATAATTGTAGTCACACTACATAAAATACCAGCATCAAGGAGCAACCCAAGTGCACTCACATGGTAAACATACACCATGTCCAAATCAGACAATAACAAATAACAGGTTAATACGTCTACATAACCCATAACATTGGAAGGATATTAGCACATTATGGTCTTGACATAATCAAACAACATATATCCATCCGACATACAATTTATACATAGAGATACATGAAGCAATCATAGAAACACCCAAAACCAGATCATGACTTAGAAGGATCTACATCCTGAAAAATTACAAAACAAAAAGCAAACAGGAAGGGCACTACACTTATTCTAAAACAAAAACTATTAAAACAAAGCTATACACATGGAACACCGAATGAGATTCAATTATGCACCATGGAACATGTGGGTGTATAGGTACAAGAATTTTTCTCTGTATTAAATTGTCACCGCCAGCTGCAAAGTTTTGGCTCAAACCGTGCATGGAAATAGTAGCTCAAGAGCGTCGTGCTTCATAAAAGTTCATTGATCATGGCTTTGACTATGTCCTTCATTGTAGTGGTAACATGTCCATCTCCCGAAGTTCATCTTTCACACTCTGCAACTACAAGTTAGCTCATTTTTTCATGCTCTATAGCTACAAGTTAGCTTAGACAAAAAGAGATATACAAACACATTAAATTATCCCAAAATATCACATAAATTAAAATTAATCACTACTTCACACATATTTATAACTATAATATGTATCATTATATCATGCATATAATAACCATAATAGATCCATCATAATATGTTCAAGTATAACCAAGTCTTGGAATAGTATGATAAAGTAACATGAAACTAAGCCCAAAATACCCCCAAAAGACACTAATTATGGACTCATCACTATTGAGAGATATAATATAGAGAATCACTTGGTGCTTTCATACATGAAGCACAATTGTTTTCATTGATCATATAATTTTTGATTTGTGAAGTTAGTAGGAGGTTATTGTAGGCTTGTGGGACTGATTTATTGTTGGCTATACTTCTTCCATTGTCGACCGAGTTTCTTCTAGGAGGTTTCATACTTCTAGGGCATATGATGGAGTTTGAAGGCATACTTTTGCATTTTTGGGAGCCCTTTATTTACTGTTATGATCTCCTACAACCAACCACACCTTGGAGGCATTCTTGGGAAGATGACTAGTTTTTTTGGGCATTGAATGAGTTGATTTTAAGTACTACAACATTTATCACTCATTTATAGCCATTGGTTTATGGATCTCCACATTTGTAATCAATTTTGAACAACTCCATTTCATATCTTCTATATATTTCATATTTATACTTGATTTGAGTTGAGAATTGCATGTTATTTTCATTGTTATTACTTGCTTTTATAAATTTGCATTCTAGTAATTTTGCATGTCATTTGTATTAGACAAGCGGTGATGGTGATTGACCCCTACTCATATAGTAGATGCATGCTCACTTTATTCTTCATATTAATGTACTGGTTAGGCAACAATGGTGACAAACCCCTACAATCTAGATAGCTGCATTTTTATGTTAATTCCATGCTAATGTACTAAATGAGTTGGCATGGTCATTCCCCCACTTATGTGATTTATCTTTGAGAATATTGAATGCATGGAATTTGAAGCTAACAATCTATTAGTGATATCTTGTTTCATTAATTCCAAAAGAAAAAAAAACTAGGGTGGTCATTACAGTGGTATTAAAGCTGGTTTTCCTGCCAGCATGTTGGGTTTATCAATTGCATGTGAGTTTACCACTCTTGCATTTTGAGTTCGATAATTTTCTACGAGAACCAGTGAATGAGAAAAAAATACTCGAGTAGTGTATCCTGCCATCCTAAAGGGGCCATTTAGAAGATGAGGAATTTTCAAGAGCAACAACTAGAAGATCTATTAGAATTAAATAAAAGAAAAAGTGAGATGTATCAAAATTATAGAGTGATTTGGGGAAATTTAAAGTACTTGCATGAACATCTTGGGTGGTTTAGATCCATCTTTAAAAAGACAGTAGAGGTAAATGAAAAAGATTCTTCTAGTGCAAGAAACAATTGGAAAAAATCAAAGGAAAAGAGGTTCATAACATATCCTTTGAATGGAGATAGCACCTTGATACAAAAACACCATGTGACAAAGTTTCAAAAGAACCCTTTGGACATGCATGCGGCTACTATTGATGAGTTAGTGCATGAAGGGAAATACAAAACAATAGCCTTGGGATTGAGTTCAAATATTTCCAGTGATGATAGTTCAAACAGATATAGGTTGGATGATCATACACAACCTTTGGAGAGGAGTGTTTATGATGACATCAGTGCTAGTGAGTCTGGGAGTGACTCTCTCATAATGGTAACCACTCGTGAGGACAAAAAGCACTTTATTTCTAAACAAAGAAATCAACCTTTTGACACATGGGATCTGTGTGTTGGCACCTAATTATGATGAAGATTCCACACAAGAATGTTTTTTTGATTGTGATGATGTTATTATTTTTTTATCATAATGAAAGTATGTAGGATAACATTGAGGATTGTGACGAACATCTTGAAACAAAATCTGATTTATCTTTGCATGGGGCTGACTTTGAGAAATTTTTTAGGAACTTTGATGATGGGGATCCACAATATACTACTGAAAATGATAATGAGGATGCACAAGAGACTTGGGACAACCTTGGAGTCATTGATGAAATGTATACCAATTCTAATTTTGATATTCATCATAGCAACAATTCTCTTGATTTGTATAAACATGATTGCAAGAATCAACTTGTGGTGTTCAATAACAAACCATTGTTTGAGGTGGGTGTAGAGAAGACATATGACAATCTACTTTATGAGTTGGATGATGGAACAACTCTTGGTTGTAGTGTTGCACTTGGTGAAAATAGTAAGGTATAGGATCCAGGAGAAGATTCAAGATCTGAGTTGGAGTTTGGCTTTCAACCTGACGTTGAATTAAGTTCACATTATGAGATTATTGGTTACTCTTCTGGGAGACCACCGAATATGAGATTTGCGAAAAGGGAGACAGATAGGGATTGCATAAATAGTATTATGACGCTAGGCGATGCAACCTCTCAATGGGATGCATTGATTCTTAGAGACTACAACATTTCAGATTTTGGAAGGTTTCCAAAACTTGTTCTTGAGCTTGCTGAAAATTCTATAACAACAGTATGTAAAGGTAGTTTCCAACTTGTTTCTTATGTGCATTTTGGGAAAGGACATAAATATGACATCTACAAACTTGACAATTCATACTTTATATTGAATGTTTTTTATATATCATACTAATCTTTCTTTGGTATTGGATTTGAAGACTACTATTTCTCCTTGCTCTTTAGTTTTAGATGCTTTCATGGATAAGCTACAATGAATTAACAAAGAAGTCACAAAATTTTATTTGATGTATTCTATTTTAGATGGCACTTGGATTTGTGTTGTGCACCTTTCTAGGAATGTTGGAAATCATTCTTGGTTGGGTATACATACTTGCAATTCTCAACAAGAAACGATGGAACTTATTGGGGATGGTTGGAGTGAGTTTTGGAGGGATGATGATCTAAATTTCAGAATTGATAGTGTTGATCTCTTTCTTACCAGCCATTTTGCAACTCCATTTGTCTATTTACAAATGGATTGGAGAGAAATCTTAAGTAGACATTGTCACTCTTCATAGCATTCATCGACAAATAATAAATTACTTTTTCAGTTTGGAGCTTTCTGCGGGGTTGCAAATCAGCCACTTCAGTCTATGGTTTGTTCTCATTTAGGAGAGTTGGTACAATTTCTTTTGTCAAGGAAGTTAATCTTTTCAATTGGAGATTGCTTGGAGGTGTTTTCTAGGAACTCTCAAGTTATTTTTGAGTATTACAATGCTTAACTTTCATGCTTATACTTGGATACTTCATTGGTACTAGTACTATACTCTGTGTAGAATACTTAAATCCAATTGTACTTCCTTGATTACAATCATGTACAACAATAGTCATTATTTATTTAAGATCTTCCAAACTCATGGAGTTCACCCTATGAAGGTTTGTGTTATAAGCTTTAACATTTTACCTTTGGAGTTAGTAGGAAACCAAACTTCTTGTCATGGTTCATCTTTCAGAGAGCTATGAAGTTGTAATAATGAATGTTAGCACTGCCATCCACTCTCAAATTAGATTACATAGGAGTTCAAATCTTGATTTGCAGATGAGTTGAACGATTTGATTAGTCAAGAAGATGACTAGTTCTTGGTTGAGGATTGATGATAGAGGAGATTTGATCACAGGATATGGGATTTTACTAACTCCCATTTTCTCAAGTTTTATGTATCCAGCGAGATTTCAAATTGTTTACTGTTGTCCTAGTTTTTTCACATTGCTTATGTTGACCTCAATCTTGGGACAACTTAATTTTCAACACTAATAGATTTCAATGCAACCAATTGTGGGAGGTCCTCTAGGTATAGTTCGGTTATTCTCCACTTCTACTTGGGAGGGTTTGGGCCATTGTGGTCAGTTCATGATGTTAGTGTGCATGCTTCTAGATAAAAAATGGTTGATTGCAATAAGTTAGGATTGTTGGTGTACTCAAGCTTCCTACCTTGACACTTGGAGCTTATGTGTAAGTGATATGATTCCTATTGTTGATTACAGATGCACTACTTTGTTAGTTGATTCTAGGATTAGTTATATAGACATCTTTACTAGTCCCTCATTTGTGATATATTTGTTTCTTGTTGGGACTTCATGTGGAGATATACCAAGAATTATGATTTTGTGCTGAGTAGATATTTCTTCCAGTTACCCAAGATCATGTTGGTTATTGGGATTGCAATTATGCATCTTACTAGGATGTCGCAATAGAAAATGTTTCATGTTGTGATCAGAGTAGCATAGTGTTGGTATGTTGGTTCGTTTATGAGATTGATTTGGAACCCTGGAATCACTTGGGTTTGCAGTTTAGCAGTTGAGGATAAGGAAGTCAATGTTGGCTTATTGGAGGTTCCTTGAGGAGTTGATAGAGGTGGTGCAGTATTCAATTGCTCTTCTTTCAAGAGGTTTTCAGGAGGTCACTTGTTTGGGTACCTTGCAAGACATTATTTTCAGAAGATAGTACTACATATTTCCTAGGATGACTTGGGATCAATCTTGGTTACATTATGGATCAGTTTGATGATTGTGGAGTTGCTTTGGCATTGCTTGAGGACAAGCAATATTTGGGAAGGGTGGACTGTAAAGTTCCCACTTTGTGGTTCTCTTGTAGTGCAACTAGTGTTGGTCTTTTGGGTTGGTGTTAATAGAATCAAAGGGGTATTTCGATGTCACCAATGTGTTCAAGCAGATCAATAGAGATTAACAACACTTCTTAGAGATGATATCAGAAGGAATTTCATCTTTAAACGAGATTGAAGATCACACCATCATTCTCTGGAGCCCTTTCAGTAAGTTACTATTTTTAGCACTCACTATTTATAGTAAGTTTTATTGCATCTCAAATCGGACCAATTTGGTGTTTGGACACACTTACTATTTTTAGCAGTTGCTATATTTAATGAGTACTTATTTTCAACAGTTGGGCTAGCCTCTATTTCTCCAGTAGTGTAATGTTTCATATTTGAATGTTGGATGAAGTTTTAATATGTTCAGAGAAATATATTTCAGTTTTCACCTAAGCCTCTTATATTGTCACTTTATGACTCAAGCGACTTGTACCCCCTTGACCTAGTAACACAACATTGTTTTTAAAGGGGGGCCTTTTGACATACTAAGTAAGAGGAGAAAATTAATATTTAAAAAAAGAATGAGGCCTTTAATATTTGTAAGATCAAGAAGGTGATTTACTTAATCTCACGTGGCTTGGTGAAGAGGATCACCTCCCTTGGTGAAAGTATAAAAAGAGACTTAAGAGCTCATTTCGGGGTGGTTGTGATTTTGAATCGTTATGCTATTGGTTTTGCAGGAGTTGTTTCTCCTTGGTTTATGAGGATGACACCCCTTGTAGGCAACATTCTTCATGTTGTTGAGAGACACAGTTTAGAGAATCACCTGGCGCTTTCATACATGACGTACAATTATATTCATTGATCATGCAAAGTTATGATTTGTGGAGTTAGGAGGTTATTGCAGACTTGTGGGATTGATTTACTACTGGCTACACTTCTTCCATTGTTGGTCAACTTTCTCCTAGGTGGTTGCACACTGCTGCTAGGGTATACATTAGAGTTTGAGGGGACACATCTGCATTTTTAGGAGCCCTTTCTTTGTTGTTCTGATATGCTACAACCAACTGCACCTTGGAGCATTCTTGGGAAGATGCCTAAGGTTTTTGGGCATTGAATGAGTTGGTTTTAACTGCTACAACATTTATCACTCCTTTTCGATGATTGGTTTGTGCATCTCCACATTTGTAATCAATTTTGAACAACTTTGTTTCATATCTACTATGTACTTTAAATTTATACTTGATTTGAGTTGAGAGCTACATATTATTTTCATTGTTATTACATGTTGCTATAAATCTGCATTCTAGTAACTTTGCATGTCATTTGCATTAGACAAGTAGTGATGGTGACCAGCCAACGCTCATGTAGTAGATGTATGCATACTTTATTCTTCATATTATTGTATTGGTTAGGTGGTAACAACAACAAACCCCCACAATCTAGATGGCTACATTTTCATGTTAATTCTATGCTAATGTACTAAATGAGTTGGCGTCCCACTTATCTGCTTGTCTATCTTTGAGAATATTACATGCATGTCATTTGAAGCTAACAATCTACATTAGTGATATTTTGTTTCATTAATTTCAAAAGCCAAAATAACTAGGGTGGCCATTACATAAGTAGTCTTTCACATGAATGTTGTTTTGCCCTATTCGACCCATGTGTTGTAAGTGGCTAGTTATGGCCTCTTGGGTTTAGTTTTTTTTATGTCAATCTTCTTTTAATATGCTATTAGTTATTGGACACATTCGAAATGTGATTTTGTAAGGGTCAGCCCCCTTGTTTTGTTGTTGATTAATATTAAAAACAAGCAACACTAAAATCAAGAAACATGAGTAATCTAACAACTTACACTCCAATGAAAGCAATATATATTGAATGACAATCTGTCTACAAGGAGAATGTTGTGGAGCTCCCCACTCTATTCAAAACAAAGTCTTAAATATAATGCAAACACCAAACATAACCCAAGACTAACTATGTGCCTAACTTTATAGATGAAAGAAGAAAATGCAGATGGATGGACTCTTCCAGACCCTAAGCCAGACCCCACAAATGGCTGGGGGAAGAAGGATGATCAAGACTCTCCTCCTTCTGCTGGTAGTGCTCATAGCCGCTTAGGGTTCTCTATTTATGGACATTGCCCAAGTGTTTTGTGTGGTTTCTCTTCTCTAGGGCAAGGCCCGTCTAATACTATGGGGGAGTGATTTTAATATCCTCCCAAACTATATTTTTTGATTAATTGTACTTATGTTTTAAAATTAATATATATGATTAGATATTTTCAGTAAAAAAAAAAGAAGACTAACTTTATAAATAAAAAATTTCAATCCATAAACCATCATTCAATGTTTACATTTCATGGTTGGTACTCCTCTAAAGACAACTTTCCTATATAATATATGCTGTATGTCATAAAGACATTTTTTCATAAAAGTGAACTGTATCCAGAATTCAAAAGGAAACCATATTTTAATGGCTGTTCAAAGCCACAGATATTTTGCACACAAATACAACTAATCGATGTCTATTGAAAAGGAGACATTGTTTTCTTTGCATCATATGAAGACCAAAAATTATCATTTTCATACACATATAGCCAACTTATATGAAGATATATATTGAAATCTATGAATATTGATGAAATACGGTACTATTGAGACTTAATCCGCAACTTAGTAAAAAATAAATGAATGTGCAAATGATATCAATTAATAGTAACAAATATATACAGGTTTAAAAAACAGGGCTTGGACTTCAATTAAGAATGACAACAAATTTCAGAATGATTACGTCTTTTATAAAAATACATTGCCCTCTGCTATCCGTATGGCCAAATCACCTGGCTCGATCATGTCAAGGGATTGAGAAATTTAAAATGTAACTCAATCCTAAAATGCAAAAAATGCCTATACTAATACAAAAATCTGGTGAGAGTTGATCTCGATATGGATACTTGGGAAGGTCATCTATGGCATGCTGCC
>MU225240.1:8821851-8831851 GCA_018584345.1 Thuja plicata
AGAAAATTCAATAACCTGTTACATTTAAAATATACCCCATTCATTAGAAGATAACTCATCTGAATACTTTCTCCTAAGGAATACTTATTACCTAAAAACGAAAGCAACAATAAAAAATGAGATATAGAAATGGAAAAATGAATTGAATATGTTATTTGTGAAAGATAAAAGCTTAATTAGAATAATTATGAATTTCATATCTTAAAAAGGAGAATGTTGGCACAAAAGGGGATTATCTCTGCAATGGATCAAATTTAACCTTATTTTTTGACTTGAAGAGGTGATAAACAAATTTTGTTTGTGGCCATGGATGATGTTTTCAAAGGAGATTTTGATAGTAATTGGCGTATTTTGGGTGATAATGGTATGGACCAGATTGAACATGTGACACAATTTTCATGCAGTAAAGCCTCTTTTTCCTTGAGAATTATGATAACTGTATACTGTTGTACCCTACATAACAATGGAAGTCTTATCTGTAACTACGCAATAAAGAACACCCCTATTTACAATGACCATCAAAAGTTCCTATCTACAGTGAAGGAGACAAATTAGTCCCACCTTCATTAAGCTCTTAATCATCCTTTGGGGAGAATTATCATTTACATCACTTGAAGGAGCTTTCTACTCTGATATGAGTTGTACTTTAGATTTATGTAAAAGATAGACTTGCATAGCAATCTTTCAAGTGATGCCAGTTATAGGGTAATAGAAGGGTTGAAAGGGGTTCTATAGAGTCTTGGGTTTAGTAATTTTTATCAAAATAAAAGGGTTTCTTAGTCACATTATGAAGCCTTCCATAAAGTCAAGTTTTGCAAAATTTGTCATTTCATGGCCTTTATCGAGAATATTTCAACTTACACCAAAATAGTTAGTAATCACATTACTTCCAAGACTTATGTTCTATGTGAAACTGTCATTCATGATGACCAAGAAAATGTTGTTTGTTATTAGTTTTCTAGAAAAGAAAACATACACACTTTCCCTTCAATCTGAAAGGAATGAACTATAATGCATTATTACTGCTAATGACAAAAACAAAACATTAAGTTCTCAGGTAGACATATAGTAAAACACTGCAGGTGACAGGGCCTTGAAACTATAATTGTAAATAACAGTGTTGCTATATAAGCTTAAGGTCAAAAGCTAAAACCAACCTCATAAAGTTCAACTCTATATGTTTGTTGCTGCAAAATGATGCTTGGTTTAGTTGTCATGAAAGGTTGCAAAATTGGAGTCTCTCCTAATACAGATTAGATAGTATGATAAACTTCAAGTCTTCAACTAAAAGATGAGATAAATTAATGTCATGTATACATTTAATGTATCCTAGATCTTTAAAATATGAGATTTGCGGTTCAAACATGACTAGCGAAGAGAAAAATCCTTTGAGAAAGAAATTAAGATTTAAAAAATCAATTAAGAACAAATAGTCGAAGAGAGCTCAGAACACAGCTATTGATGCTGGGGAAAGATCCGACAAATACATTTTCTAGGAAATAAGTTCTGATAAATACCTGTTCTAGAATTGATGAGACCAAAGTCATGGTCTGTGGAGAGTTGATATAACCAGGGTACATAAGTATCTGTAATAGAAAATTTAAGAAACTAGATAAGCACAAAAATTTGAACAAACACATTCCCATTTGATGAAGATTGCAAAGAATTCTCATATATTATCAGAAACTATCAAGGTTATCAAAAGTGGTTGGCAACTTGATATTCAATGCATTCAAACAACTCACTCAGTGCTTTTTATAGAATATGAAACATATTTGATATCAATTAGTTAAATACCCTGATAATATTATATAATAAAGCTGAATTACTGCTCCTTGATCAATGTCTATATCTTGTTTCATATACTTTGAAAAACTATTATCACAGCTTGATCTAGATTTCTAATACAATAACTTATTGTTAGAATAATCAAAGGTATCAAGTAGAAATAACCTTTTAAAAAGCTAATAATTCAACAACCAAATTACCGCTTTTGTAAAGCATTACAGTCAGCATTCTTTAGATAAACATCATAAACAATTACCTAATTAAGAATTTTGGTTACTAATTATATTGCTTTTAGAAAATGGTTCAAGAAAATAATGTTCTAGCATACTTCTGAAGTTTGGAATTCTTCATATAGTCAATTTAAAATAACTAAATTAAACCTATGGAAAACACCCTAGACTCAGAAATATAAATGATCACCTGCAAGAGCTCGAGGCAAAGCTTATTGGAAATCATTTCTTGATTGTAAAATCCTTGGTTTGACAGGCATTGAATTGCATACAAGGCAACTAATTGAGAGCTCATGGGTGCAGGTATTTCCCCAGCTAGTTTTCCATTCACGCTGTAGGTGCAGGAGCTGGAGAATTGCTTCAATTTTTCACTTTTTGCTTCATGCCGTCCCTCAAACAAAATCAGCATTGCAAGACCCCAAAGAAAATGGAAATCTCTTGTTTCCAATTTAACCATTACATGACTGGAGGTGTACATAACAGGGGACATGTCATGCTCAAACTTTGCTGGGGCTGCATCCAAGGTTGCAGCTTGAAGAATTACTGGCCAGATTTCACTTAGATATGGATGCACAACTGATGAAATGGCAGCTGATTGAATACCGTCAAGAAATGGCTTGTACTGTCCAGTCAAATAAGACCAAGGAACACATTTTAATGCAGAAAGAATCATTATTTTAGAAAGCATGTTAAAAGGAATAACTTATATTGCAAATATTTTAAGAATCAATATACCTTTCTCTTTGAGAGTATGTGTGTATGCAGAAATACATGATCTTGAAGAAGTCCAATCCAACAACGACCAAGGAAGGTTGAGTTCTTTAAAAATAAAGGTACTAAGGATGAATATTCTGTATTACTAAGACCATTTTTAATGCAGTAATATGCATATGTCTTGACAGCTGCATGAGCTGCGAGAAGTCTAATTTTAACCTGCAAAGTGCAATAAAGCTGCCTTTAATTCAAAACCCAAATAAGGAACAAATCCTAATCACATCAGAGGGAAATGAAAAAAATGAAATATTTTAATGTCTAAACATGAATAAACAGCTAAAGAAGAATTCATCATATCAGGTATACGTATTACTATCTTGGGAGTGCTTGTGATAGCTTAGATTAAAGAAATAAAATGGATTATCAACATATTTTAAAAATGTTGAGCTTGTAATTTAGACAAGGGTACATTGGGATAGGTTATGCACAAAGTTTATCTTTGGTATGTTCTGCAACTACAGGATCATAGTGCGTGGGTTTCCTTACAATAGGGAAGTAGTATCTGAGAAAAGGAATACAATGCTTTACGATACACTCACCTTACAGCTAACCCATTCTGCAAATGAAGGGTAGTAAAGGCTTTCAAAGTCACCCAAAGGGCGTGATATCATAGAAAACATGCGTTCCAGTACCACTCGATCCCCACTTGCAATGCTGCTTGTTAAAATCTGTCCAAAATTCTACTTTAGTATCCTTAAAGTAAACATATAGAAAATCAAAATCAATAATAAATTGAATCTTAACACCCACATTGATGTTACCTTTGTGCCCAGCTGAAAACCCGCATCTAAGAGAATTGGACCAGCAGATGCATCTACGGCTGTTCGAACGGCAGAAACAAGTTGTGCCTGGTTTTGAGAGTGTTTTTTCAGTGACAATATTAAAAAAAAATACATACTGTTGAATTCAATAATTCGACAAATATTACTGGAACTAAAACAATAAGAAACTGAATGTTCACTTCACCAAAATATTGTGTTCTGTCAGTTTTTGAGGTTTTGTTCACAGTGCTGCATTATTTTGTTCTTAACCCTAGAATGTCATCATTGTGCTAGTGTTTAAAGATGGGCATCATTGTTGTGATTCAAGTTTTGCTCATTAATGGAATAATATAATATTAGGATCTTTCAAGTGAAATCTGTCAGCGTGCTGCATAGGAGTGACATTCTTTGTTTGTTTCAAGAGCTTAAGACATCATACTAAATTTGAAGACCATCATGTTGCTATTTCATCTTCTTCAACTGCTAAAACAAGGAACAAGTCAGTCAAATTGTCAATTCAAAAACAGTGATGATTGCCTATAAGATGAATCTATGACATTATATACCAACATATAATGCATAGAAGCATAAATGATTTGGGGAATAAATTGGCAAACCAGAGGAGTAGAAGTTTTTGAAAAAATCGGGAAAAAATTGTGAAAAAAACAGATTTACAAAAAAAGGTGAAAAATCGAAGAAAAATAGTCAATAACTATTTTTTTTTTAAATGAAAGGGCATTTCCACGGCATAGTGTATTGAGAGCAAATAAAATATAGAGTTCAACACATTAATTGTATAAAATAGATTTTCATTGTTTATATTCATATTGCTGATTACATTGCACAAAACATACCACAATATCATAGAAAATAACTAGATGGAGGCAGATGTCAAAATGTCAATTATAATATAGTTGCGACTTTGTAAAAAGTCAACCTATAAACTAAGTACAAAGTTCCAAAAAATCAAATGTAGTCAATGACATGCTAGGGGACATGAGGCCCTGATGATGCTTCTCCTTGGAAAATGCCTTCCCTAACTCCTACAACAATACGAGTTGAAAGGCTGGCTTCTTCCTTGACTTCCAAATCATCAGGCTTAATAACATAATCATCATCATCATCAGCAAGCGCAACAATCCACTTGGAGTCTGAATCAACCTTGTCAAGGCCAATTGGGGAGTCATCCTCAATAGTTCATGTTTTTGTCCATGTAGAAATTAGTCTTTGCGTACAAGTGAATAACAAACAAATACAATTTCAATCCAGTGCAAGTTATTATAATAAACCAGTATAACACAAGGACGCCCCCCCTCCCCCAACCCCGGAGTTTCCGGTACTTGGACATCCCAGAGACTTGGGGACGGGTTGAGTTTCCCTAAAATTCCCCATTAGAGTTTGGATTGCGCTTGGGAATGGCAACTAGCGATGTTCCTTGCTAGGAGAATGCTAATTTCTAATGATTAATGTTCATCATTATGCATTTGAATTACATTAAGGAATAATCGTTGGTTCATAATACACATTCAAGCTTCCAATTGCTCACTGCACTCTTCATCACTAACCTTAAGAAAGATGGGGAATTGCATGTCCATGGGCCTTAGATAGGTTGGCTTGGAAATTCATGGGGAATTGCATGTCCGTGGGCCTTGGATAGGTTGGCTTGGAAATTCAGAATGATGCTCACACTAAAAGAACATGATTTAAATAGCTTTGTGGAGAAAGTAATACTAGAACCTAATGAGAAAAATAAGAAACCCCAATGGATAATGAACAACAACAAAGCTATGAAATTATTGGTGGATGGAGTAAAAGACCATATAATTCCAATTATATCAAAATTAGATACAACATATAAAATGTTTTCGACTCTAGAAAACATGTTTGAGATAAATAACACTAGCAGGCTCTTGGTCTAAAACAACAACTCCACCATGTGAAAATGAATAAAGGAGAGACTCTTACCTCATACTTCTTGACGATAACTGAGTTAAGGAACCAGCTATCCACAATTAGTCATACATTTGATAGCAAAGAATTGACCATGCTAGCCCTCAACGGACTTCCTACTTCATGGGAATCATTCATTCAAGGAATAAGTGCTCGACCCAAACTTCCAAAATTTGATCGATTGAAGAATGACTGTATCAAGAAGAGTCAAGATTGATCACTAGAGGAATTGGGTTAAATTCCACAAATGAAGACATTCAAATCCTAAACACTCAAACTCACAAAAGAGGAAAGAGATCAAATCCCAAGAAGATGAAAGACAAGAATCAAAATGAAAAGTGCTCATTCAAAAAGAGGGACCTATCTAAAGTACAATGCTTTAGATATGATAAATATGGTCATCTCGCCGTGAAATGTTCGGATAGGCTCAAGCCTCAGGCTTCAATTGCTTAAGTAAAGACAAACATGGATTCAAAACAACTTGTATTCTATTCAGCTCTATCCAGTCAAGTATCTACCAGCCTTAATACTTGGATCACAGACAGTGGGGCATCTCGACATATAACAGGATTTAGAGAGCACCTGGACTCCTTAACAGAAGACTCAAATGAAGAAGTCACAATTGGAGATAACACTAACTACCTTGTGAAAGGTATTGGAACTTGCACTATTCAACTAAAGTTAGGAGTATGTGATGTCCCCGAATTAGCAGGTTTTGGGAACCTGAATATGTTCAGCTCATTAGCGAGACCCTCGTGAGTTGACAGAATGATTTGAGGGTCTTAGCGTTCAGATTCTATTTCTAGACTTAGTATTTATAGTAAGTCAATTGGAGGTCAATTACTATTTCTAGCAGGGCAGTTGAGGACCAGGTTGATCAGTTGTTACAGCAGTGGATGCAGGAATCTACATCAAAAGAATAATTGATATTTAATTATTAATTAATAACAATATATTATTAATTAATAAAATGATTACATTATTATAATAATAATACTTTATTATTATAATGCTTTTAGAAGTTGACATTTTGAAGAATGGTTAACTGGTGATGTTTTTTGGAAACTCTTGCATCCGAGGAGTTATATATTCGAGCTCATTTGTGAAGTTGATGATCAATTATATTTTATAAAACCTTGTCTGGAGAATTGTCTCATTTTTCTGAGCCCTTGCTGATTTAAAAGGGTCAAATTAGTTACAGAAGACTGATTCTTCTTGGAACTAATCATTGATTGATCGCTGTTGTATGATCAATCAATTCTTCATCGTGCTGTTGTATACGGTTGAAGAAATTTTGTTTCCTGATTATATTTGAATTGAGACCTGCCTAAGAGGTCATTTTTGCATCGAATTGTGAGGAGAAGTTGGGATTTCGCCATTGTATGTTGTAACAGCTCAGAGGCATCCACGCTTTGATTGTGATAAAACTGGGGCTGAAATGAGCTCCTAAGCTGAACTGAGGAGGCCACGCGTGGGAAATTGGAGCTGGAACTCAGCCGCGGGAAAGGAAGGAGTGCTTCCATATAAGCCGCGCTGCCATAGAATCTACAAAATCAATCTTAGTCGAGAGATCGACAAGGAGGTACTTAGCACCGTGAGCCCCACTAAGGATGAAGTTATGCCTACACTGCAGCCACAGGAGGATTTGGACAAGAAAGAGTCAGTAATTGTCCCTTCAATTATAATACATCAAAATTTCCAAAAGGTCGAAGAAGATGATTGCACAAATTTCGTCGAACCAACACTCGACGATCAACTTGATGGAAATTCGGGCCCTATCGTTGGTCCTTCGAATGAGCAGGCTCTACCAGTGGTTGATCAACTTCAGGAAGATGCTATCGATGATCTCTTGTAGGAGCAACTACAATTGTTTGATTATGGAGTTTATCCTTTGGTTGTTCTTGAGGTGTGCATGATTACAATCTCTCCATGTGAGGAGCTTCCACATGGAAACAACAAGATCTACCTGAGTTATGAGACTCAAGAAGAGACTGATGAGCATGAGCATGATCACATGAAGGCTTTGGATCTGAGCATTGATGTATTGTATGATTGGCTTCCATGGGATCCTGGTGACTCCGGACATGGCAATGTTTATATCAGAGTGGCGCAACGAAAGCTTGATGGCAGTCTTCTTGTCTCAACTAAACCCAATTATACACACATGATCCCGAAGCAACATGGAGATTTCAACGAATACTGCTACCAACATCCGCACTTGGTTTGGGATCCTGAATCTACGCATTGGGCAAGCGGTTTGATGGTGGATTGCTTGAGGGCAAACAATCTTTGGGCGACGAGGATTTGTAATGTTCCCAATTTTCATAAGCGTCTTATTTAGGTTAATTAATTAAGTGGTCCTAAAAAAAAAAAAATATGACTTATTTAATTAATTAATTTAAGGGGCCCAAATTAATAAATAATAAAATAATAATAATGTCGGCGTGTTGTAAATCTCTAGACGTTTCTGGGAGGCCTTTATAAGGAGGTGGTTGGCATTGTGGGAAATCATCATGGATGGTATTTGACTCTTCTTTGTATTTCTAGAAGTTGAAGGTTGAAGGTCGTATGTTTGCAATTTCGGAGGTGGAAGATCCTCCCTATTCTGTGATCGAAATTTCGGTGGTTAACAACCACCCTAGTCTACTGTTGGAAATATCATTCGTATATTTCACTGTGTGCTCCAAATATGTGAAGTCTTCTGTAGAAGAAAAATTTGTAATCAACAGCGATATTTGATATTTGTATTCTTTCGCTGGTCCAAACTTGTTGTATTGAAGGTCTATTTAATCTGAAGTGCTATCATTATTTCCTCTTGTATTTGTGAGTTTGCATCTATGTGAATATCTTATATCATAATTGTTTATTTATGGCATCACTATGATTTCAAAGACTGAAGGCGGAATCATAAATCTGAGTAGCTCTGAGTGTTGACGACATACATGTAACTCCGTGTTACTTTCAGGCGACGGTAAAGGCAATACCCTACGAGTTGCCAAAGGTGAAGGAGTGGTCGTACGGGAAGATAGTCGTACGGAAGCAAGTGTTGGGCCGTACGGTGAAGAACTGTGTCATACGGATACTAGCCGCACGAAGGTTGTCGCCCATCATAACTAGAGGTACGGGTGAAGGCAATTCAGGGATCGTACGAAGTGAAAACAACACCGTACGCAGGGGAGTCATTGACTGAAAGGTGAAGTTGACCACAAGAATAATAATAGGGTCATAGGGGGTTCTTAGAGATCAGTACGCTAGTAGAAAGAGGTTGTACGGTGACCTTAGGATCGTACGCAAGTCTGCCAGAGCCGTATGGGGTCTATCAGCTGGTACACAATCCATATGGGTAGGACTAGCCATACTCAAAACATTACAATAAATACAATCCTAATTCTATTATTTATTATCAGATAGATACATATGTAGATATATACTTATATAAGATATATATATATATAATTCTAATTCCATCTTTACTGATGAGTATATAGTATATGTGTAAATATTAGATCTTTAAGAAATGTACAACATTTAGTTATATACATTATATATAGATAATTCAGATTTCATCCTTATTAACATTAGTTCCCTTAGTGCTAGCATCAATAGCCACAAGAAGAACCCCAACAATCAGATTCTTCACCGAGGACTTATTTTATTAATTTATGAGCACTTTAGGGCAAAGGCTTCAAAAACCCCTATTAAGCAAATTCAGGCTGTGGAGGTTGAAGATAAGGAGGATTCCGAAAGGTTTGAGAGGGGGTGCGAAATTGACTATGAGGAGGACGTTGAAGAAATTCCTAGTCCTTCGGGCAAAAAGCTTAAGACCTCCCTAAAGAAGAAATTGCTGGTAATCCTAAAACCATTGTGTTTGACGAGGATGAGGGAATGTAGATTGATGAAAGTGTGGAAAAGGACATTTCCTCTTTAACAATTGGTAAGAAGAAATATGTGAGTTTGATGACTGCCACCTCTCATGTTGACAAAACTGCCGAGAAAGAGAAAAATGACACCAAGGATGATGAGGAAGGGTTTGTAGAGCCTAAACACTTGGAAAGAAGAGGAAGATTGACACTAAGAAGAGTGTTGGGGAAATCAATAAGGGTGAGACTATTGCGGAGGGTTTTACTACTCTCACTGTGAATTCCATATCCCCGATTTCAGATATTGGCAGAGCTTTTGAAGAGGATATCTCTAATCCTCTGGTTGGTGAGGAGGAGTTTGTTGCGGGTGGGGAAAATGCTAAGGAATGAGTGGAGTTAAGGGATCTAGACAATTATAGCTTAGATGTGTCCATTGGTGTCCTGCAGACTGCCAAAGATGGTGCCCTGGACTTTTACGGGATCATAAAATGGGTCTTCCATGAAGTTAAAGATATCAAAACCAAGCAAAGGGCTTTCACCAACAAGCTGGAATTTTTGGAGAAGTTTGGTGTGGGAAAGGATAATTCTTTTTCTGAGAATGTTAAAGACCTCACCAAAGCAGTGAGTGATACTGAAG
>MU225240.1:8849993-8870515 GCA_018584345.1 Thuja plicata
TTATATAATCCAATAACAATATTTTATAAATTGTAATTCATTATTTGTTACATTAATATATAAATATTAAATATTTATTTATTTGAATTTTGTCTATTTAATATTTAATATTTATTAAAAATGTTAAATCATAAATGACCTTGCTAAAAAAACATTCAAATAAGTCAAAATCATAAAATGACTTAATGTTGTATTTTAAATTTGTTTTTTAATTAGGAGACGTGGGGGAGACTTCATTTTTTTGGAATCGAAGACTTCGATTCTTCAGGAGACTTCGTCATGAAGTCTCCGGCCATTTTTGAAGTCTCCGGAGACGTGAAAAGTCTCCGAGACGCGTCTCAGTCTCCGAGACGCGTCTAGAGGGGGGGAGACGGGTCTCCAGGTAACACTGATCAATATATATATACAATGTATAATATAATATAGTTGATAAAATAAATAATATTAATACTCATATAAATCAGTTTAATCAAATAACATATTATACATTAATACCGATTGATGTTGATTTAATTAAATACCATTGTTATCGGTTTTACCATTATTGATCGATATGGTTTGTATATTATCGATTTGTATCAGCCATATTAACATTCGTTGTATCGGTTATGAATACCGATGTGCATCTACCGATTTGTAATCGGCTAAACCACTAAAGAAATTTGAGTGGTTGATTGTATGCTGTGTACCGATTACTATCGGTCTTAATGCTTTGAAATAAATCAACGACCGGCTATTAATGTTGCGGAGTATAATCACGCAGAAATTATTCAGCGTCAAGTATAATTAGTGAACCAGTTAAGTGTTGTGGAAAGACATGTCGATGAATAGACATGTCTCTTCATCAACATGTCTCCACATATATATAGACTTATTATGATCGAATGAAGACAAGTATATAGAATAAACAATACAACTCTCATTCATATAACATAAATTGAATATAAAATATATTTATATATCTATTATTATATCAGTAATATATATACATATATAGTGTTTAAATATATATAATATATATATTGAAAGTATATATATATATATATATATTGGATTCATATAAGAAAATTTTAAAAGCCATATATTCTGATTTAAAATTTAACAAAAATGACTTAAATTGTTTAAAATCGCATTGCTAAAAAAAACATTAAAATGAAGGTCAAAATCATAAAATGACTTAATGTTGTATTTCAAATTTGTTTTTTAATTAGGAGACAGGCAGGAGACTTCATTTGTTTGGAATCGGAGACTCGGATTCTTCGGAAAACTTCGTCATGAAGTCTCCAACCATTTTTTGAAGGTCCGGAGACGCGAAAAGTCTCGGAGACGTGTCTGGAGGGGGGGAGACAGGTCTCCGGGTAACACTGATTAAAATCTTCACCACCATAAGTAGCACTGTAAATTATTGTTCTATTTCAAATTTTCCCTGTGGCAACCTCCAAAGAAATAAATGGAGATGAACATATTGTTTTTTGATTATTTATTTCAGTTTTATGGTGACGCTCTAAAAAGTGTTTGATTTCACAAAATGACATGAATTAAAGTTACCATTCCTTTGTTTCATAGCAGTCAATTTCTTTATACCTTCAGTTTTGAGAAAAAAATCAGTAGATAATTAAAAAATTTCAACACAAAAAATGCATGAGCATCTAAAGAAAAGATCAAAATTGCACCTGATACTGCTCCATCAGAAAGTGCCCAGGGAGTTCTGGATCTTCCGTTTTCTCAAACTGGAATAAGCAAGAACATCTTTAATCAGTGAATTTCTGAAACTATTGCCGAAAACATATCTACTTATGTCTTTTGCATATCAGATAAAACTTCATATACAAATTTTCAAAATTCTGACAAAGCAGGATAGTTTTCATACAATTTTATATTTTTTTTTAGAAGTTATTTTTGTCTTCACTTCAAAAGTCATCAATGATCAAAGATTCAAAACAAATTGATTTAACAAATTTATCGTAAAATAAAATACAATAATATGTTGAATTTAAAGTACAGGGGTAATCAGCATAACTAATAAATTATCATAATTGATATCAATCATGTTACTACTCTACCTTATCCACTATTGTACTCAGCAATGTTACCCCAAGTGGCCGCATCTTCTCAAAGGTGCCAGTGCTGATCTGTTATTTGCAATTGTTTAAATAAGTACAAGAAGTTCAAAAATTCATGCAATATAAGAATTTCTGTAAGGACCACATGCATTTCTAATTATTATATGCTAAATAAAACAAGAGTTTCAACTAGACTAAAAATATAATCAATCAATTGCATTTAGAATCCAGACAATCCAAATGAATCGATGAATAAATTGAAAACAGTAAATTTATCTCTAATGTTTGCCACAAAACCTGGTATGCAAGAGCAACCAACTCTGCAAGATGAAGAACAAGCCAATCACCACTAGTTTGTACACCATGAATCATTTTCCCTTTTCGTGCTTGTAACAGGTCAAAGTGATTTTGTTCCTTTCCAACTGCATTAGGTAGCCGACTCAAACATCTGGAAAAAGAAACATTTGTGACGCATTGCAACAGATGTATCAGAAAATAAATGCTATGGTAAAACATACTATCTGTAATGCAGAAAACTCTCCATCAAGAATTTTAAAATTCTTAAGTCAAATATGTAAAGTGCATTGATCCATGGAAGAAAATGATATCTAGCAATTTTTCTGTGCAAATTTCTTTCATTAGTCTGTATACTTTGAAAGGAACAGAGGGAAAGAGAAAAAGGTACACATGGAGAAAAATAGCGTGAGAAGCAGATAAAAAGAGGTAAGGAGGGAAAGAGCTTTTCCTAGAGGAGGTTGTTGTAGAAAATACAAAAGCATGGTATTTGAGAAATGCTATATAAAAACTGAAGTGAATATTCATCCAACCCTGGTAAAAATTTTAATGTGCTGTAAAATGATGTAGTAGCAGCAAAATTCATCTTCTTAAAATCTCCAAGACACAATTCTCAAACTCTATTAAATCATTTTTTTTGGGGCCTTAGGGATTCAGATTTGGGTAGTTAATCTTTATACTTATCCCAGTATTAAAACAATAACTAGAATATCCCAATGATACAAATTACTGCTCAGTTAGTTGTGCCACTTTCAAGAGCACTCATAGCCAAGATATGATACTTCTATGATCTGAGCAACATAGTAACAAGGACAATATGGCAGATGCCATTCAACATCAAAAGTAGCCTCATAATTGCTGCAAACAATTTTCTGTAGCAATAGTAGAACACTTGAAGGCAAGTTTTTGCAACAACTTAATTACTGTCACAGATGACTTTCTGCAGCAACAAGAAGGCTGCAACAAAATTAAATCATACAACAATGACTACTATAAAACCATCTCATACTTGGTCATTTACAAAGTCTCCATGGGCCTCACCAATCTTTTGGGTGATGCAATATTGCTGTTTTACCCAAGGAGGGTCTTGCATCTAACATCTGAAATGTACAAGAAACATGAGCTTTTGCTCATGAGGCCTACTTAAAACTTTCTAGAGTGTAGCAATAACAACCAAGTAGCAACCTTTATAATCTTGTTCTCTCATTTGACCAGATGTTCATCATACCTCTTTTGCATTAAAAGATTGAAACCTAGAACATCTATTTATTCTCTTTCCTCCTCAGGTACTTGCAGCTTCCACTCAAGGTGTCGAGAATATAACTCTTCAATGCCATCCACAGGTGGTCCTCCATGGAAGGTGTAAAGATCTGCTACATTAAAGATTGGAGAAATATTGATTCCCTAAGACAATTCAATTTCAAATTGGGTTTTCATCCAATCAACCAAGAAGAAACCCAAGGGTTTTCATCCTAGGGCTTGGTGAACCAAATGCAAAAGCTCTGAAATCTCTACAGAAAAAATAACAAAGCCAAGAATGATCAAATGAGATTTCACAACCTCCTTCTAAAGCTGTCCTAGAACTTTTGAGAATATCCAATCCAAAAATCAATTTTATTTTAAATACCAATTTCTTTTTGCTCATAAAAAATCACTCTCATAAAGTGAACCACTTAATAAATACTATGTTGACGTAAATAAAGTCACTTTATTAAATAACCAAGGCTCGTCATTTAATAAATTAAATATAGATAATACTAAGAAGCCTAGACTTATTCAAAATTTAATTAATTACTTACATTTGTGACCTATTGAAATAATAAAATTCAGTCATTTTTTTTATGACTTAATTTCAATCATTTAGATATTATCTCAGGACAAATACAAGGGCACATTACAATCTCAAATCTCTAAATTTAGGTATTTTGTAACCTACAGATAAGTGCTACATGAATTCTTAACGAGAGTTGACAGTACATTTGCGCTACTGAAATATCGCTCCACCTATCACTTTTGTTTGTGTTCCAATTTCTTTGATTAATCTATCACTGAACATTAACATTGAATTTTTTATTGAGGTTGTTTATTCATCTAAGTGGTACCTTAACATGCAACTTACTTGTTCAGTTCTTGAATCATATGTCATAATGTGTTTAAGTGGATATTCCTTTTCAAATCTTGTGTTCATCAAACTGTCAATGTCTACTTTAGTCAATGGGAAAGTGTTAATGTTTGTGCATAGAATAGTTGCTTTGTAATTGCACTTTCTACTAGAATTAGTTAAGTATAAGCAGCGGAATTAATACACTGATAAATACTAGAGATATTATAAATTATAAATATAATCTTCTCCAAAATAGACATAAGTAACAATGTATTCCCTAATGTGATAATTTATAAGAACTCTAAAGGAAATATACAACATGATAAATTGAATAATATAGCCATATAACTCAACTATATTATCATCAATTATATAAAAAACATTTTCAATATCTACTAGCATCATGGTTTCCAATACTTATCTTAATCTAGAGCACATGGAACAATCATTTTCACTCTTAGAAGATTCTAGTGGCCTTGGGTCCTTTATGGTCCATGGAGGAAACCAATTCTTACACAGAACTCATAGTTCTTACACAAAACCTTGCATGCTTTGACAACGTGAAAACATAGCCCTGGCTAGGACACTCCCGAGTGTACACTATACCTTGAGCTGGACACACTCTAAGTGCCCCTTTCTAAATGCCTAATAGCCCACCAAGCTACCACCTTCTTCCATGAGTGATCTCCATACCCTTTCCAAGTATCACATAAATGACATATATAACCTTTTAAGGGGTGGTTTCCAAACCATCACATCCTTTTGAAAAGGTCTCCTTTATTTACTCTTTCATAAATATAATTATAGCTCTCTTTTAAGAGAGTTTTCATTAACACTCTTTATTAATCTTTCTTTAAACCAATCCATTATAATATCCTTTATTTCAAAACTTTATCTTCTTTTGGAGAAAAAGTCACATTAAATTTCCCCCCTTGTAATTTGGTTGTTGTCCTTAGCAGCATGAGATGTATCTACATCACAACTCAAAAAATATAGAATCAATAATCAATAATTGAGTGTGCCAAGATTGAATACTTATACTTCATAGAATACATTTATTTAAATATTTTTGATTCAAAGATTTCTTATTTATTTATTTTAAATTAACAAACAATTTCTAGAGAATCATTTTTCCAATCAAAATTAAGATAAGAACTATAAGTATATATACACATATTTCTTATAAGTATACCCCAAATTTGCAATTGCAAAAAATAACGATGCTTAACCTCATATATTTCAACTTCATCAATTTGTCTTATGCAATCTATTGTATTTAGTATAGACATTTTAACATGTAACTTCAATATTAAATTTAAATGTATCATTCTTGTCAACATAACATTTACCTAGTAAATGATATGCATATCCCATACTTTGTAGTCACTCATCATTATATATTCAACATACATTCCAAGACGATAATCATGCATTCTAGACTACATGAGTATCCTCTTTTACTATATGCAAACAACAATGGTATATCATTTCAAGGATCCTAATCCTATATAGTAAAGTACACGCACTAAGTTATTGAGTTGATCAAAACAAAGTACATGAATAACAAAAAATAATATTCTTATTAGAAATTTTGATAATAAAGAACAATAAACTATAGAATGCTTTATATATATTATAGAAACATTAGGTCTAATATGTCCTTGTTGTAAGTAACTAGGTGAATTGAATTTTAATTTTAAATCAATGGTACTGGTCTAAATAAAAAAATTAAAGATTGTCATTCCCCCCTGCAAAATTTCACACGTCCCCATGTTTTCTCCTAAAGTCTTTTATCTTGTAAAATGTGTTATTTTCTATATGTGAAATCGGTATTGGGACTTGTGGGTTATGGACTCGTAATGTAGCTTATGTTAAATGCATGTATATGTTGGTTTGAAATAAACCATAACATATATAACAAAAACACTTCAAATGGACACAAAACTAACTGAAAATATTATGGATATACAAATTTCACCATAAAAGGTACTAATACGCTACTTCTATTTTTCAAAGGCAACTTTTATTTAATAGAGTACTATCAAAATAGAGACATGAACTTAATACCCCTTAAGTGTTCATCTCTTATTTGAAAACATTGTGTTAGATAAATCAATCTTCTAAGAGCTTTGTGAATCATCAAATCTATATGTGAATTCGACATTAAAGGTTCTACGATTCAAAATTAGGCTTTCTATGATATTTTAAAGAGTATAATAAATTAGCTAGTAATATGTATAATCACCTTCATTATCACATGCCTCCCTTTTCATGCTCATAGTTTACTTAATAAATTTAATGTCAATCTTTTTGCAAAGTTGAAGGCCTACAAATTCATATAATACAATTAGAGGAAATATTATCTTGCTTGAACAAAGATTTCATAGACCAGTTACTGTACATGACATATGTCAAATTAATTATTCTTACTATGATGCAAGTAAACATGTATGGTATTGTGCATTTGGACTCTCGTGTTTAATTCTACTTATTCTCCCTTTTTTTTACAACATTTACATTTCTTACACATAAGCTTATTTTACAAAGATTGTTTGACCTTTGATTGAAAGTGATATATCAAAAGGTAAGGACACTATTTCACTACTTGCTTAACAAGTATAGCATTGAACTATTTGGTAATTTTATATCCCGCAATTCAACACTAACTTGTGGACAACACCATTATCTTGAAGAAGGCCAACATTTCAGAAATTAAACATTAAATGCTAACTTATAACACTTAGACAAATGACTCATCGCATATCACAATTTCTTTCCGGTTTGTGTGTCTATTCTTTCTTTTGACAAAGACCACTTTATAAATTATCTAACATTAATGACTCATCGCATATCACAATTTATTTCCCGTTTGTGTGTCTATTCTTTCTTTTGACAAAGACCACTTTATAAATTATCTAACATTAAATATCTCCTTAGTAAGTATACCCATTATTAATAATCTTATTTTCAAGATTGAACTTGTTTTTCGTTGTTCTCTTTTATTCTTCCTAATCTTAAAGCTCAAATTTTGTATGATACATAAATCTCATCAAACGAGATACATCTTTTCAAACCCCTACCAATCCACACTTTTAATACAGAAAATATTGGATTTGGCAAACCTAGACAGACATAAACACAAACTTAGGACTTCTATATGTAGACCAACATGGACTTCCTCCAAAGTTTCTCTTTCGGATAAGCCTATAGGGATGCATGTGAACTTGGATTAAAATCAACAAGCTTAAATCTATAAATGAAGATTGCAACTTGCAAAAGACTTGTAAGTCTAGAGCCCAAACGAATTCAAAATGAATGAAATGATCTTTTCATTAGTAAACTATAGCAAAGGGAGCTTCACAGTAAATCATGGCAGCAATAGGAGCTTTATTTCTCGAGAAATAGTTTGAAGATAGAATTTGCTGATGAGAACTCAACTATAATGATATGCCATTTGATGGTTCAACTTGGACTCTAATAAAGGACAAGTCACTTCACTAATGCCATTTGGTCTACAAAATTGGGACCTTTTATCATACAATCTTTTATGATGTAACAACATAAGAAGTCAATGATGTTTTATTTGGGCAACCATCAATTTCACCAATATGCAATCCATAAAGAAAATTCTTGAAATATTATCAAAGATGTAGACCAAAATATAGATAACACATACCAAAAGAAATCACTATTTATCACTTTGTCAAGCACATCTACCTTAACAGATAGACCATCAATGGAATTCCATAACCATCGAGTTAGATGACTCTGTCATACTCGAAGCTCTCCAAGGAAATAGTGGTGGAAGCATGAAATATGTAGAAACATACTTTTATTTGTGAGAGCATACACAATTTGTATTGGCACATGTTATTCTTCCTTGATTTGGAAATTGTTCTTTGTCAACTAACCCTTGTATGAAAAATTCTCCAAAATTCTTGGCTTTTGATCATAAGGATTAACTCTATTCTCAAACCAATACAAAGAAAGGTAGTGGGACCACAAACGACTAAATTCATAATAAATGTGTAAACTTTAAGTATTATAGATGTCAGAGATATATAGCATGCAAGTTTCACAGTATTTGATTTTTACTATCGCTCCATATAATTTAAGGTTTGGTACGTCGAAATTACAAATATAATGTGCAACAAAATTTTCAAACCCAAATATGTATTCTAGCCTTGGAGAATGTAAAGCAAATAGAACAGTTCCAAGGTTCTTGGAAGAGGCAAGCAAGAGCAATAGAAGCACATGCAATGCGTATATAGTTGTCACCACTCGAATTACATAACTTCTGTTATATTTTGTGAATTTATATAAAAGGATAGCTTTTTTTGAGGTAAACCTGACTATGTAACATTGGAGACTAAAAATCCAGTAGAAATTTGTAGATATGTAAGCATACCTTAAGTGGGTTTTTGCATAACATGCTTGGAATATTTGGTGGCATCTTGAGCTAGAGTTATTGCTGTTATATTATAGCGGAGAAAAATTTCAAAACTTATTGAGTGTCATTAATTATGTTTTAGTGGAGGCAATGATTAAAGCTTGTTTTTTTTCTTTTCGTCACAATCTCTAATATGTTATTGATTCCAACATAATAAAAATTTTGGGCAGGATAATATTATTCAAGACAAAGCCGTGCTTCTTTCTAATTTTTCAATCAAATACATTGCAAATTTATAGGATTCTCATATCTGATTATTTAAAACTCCCACAACCAACTTTCCTAAATACATTGAGTAGTTTTAACAACTCAATGCAAACACATTCATACCACTAATAAAATAACCTATTCAACAAACAATAACAAACCTACCTAGACTATAATTTAATGCATACTAATATTTCTAACACCTAGATGTGAACACTAATTCCCAACACCACCCCTTAGTGTGAACATGGGGTGAAAGTACATCACAATACTTCATGAGCACACACAATAGCTCACTAAACACTATAAGATAAGAGTGGGGACATACACATCTACTCATGTTAAGCAATAGTGGAACTAGCCTCACTACACTTAGTATACTTTCATCCAAGGATAGGGACTAACACATCTATCCAAAGTCTTATACCAGGTTTGGATTGGGACAAACACATCTATCCAACATCAGCCATGAACATGGACACACACATCTTCTCACAACAATTATGATTGGAGACAAACACATCCAATCATAATCACCAACTCGTGTGATTGGGGAAAAATGCTTCCAATCACTTCACTACCTTGTGAATGGGGACAAACACATTTGTTCACTAACAACCAAGAAATGTGATTGCGAACATACACATCCAACCACAATATAAAATTTTTAAGAACCAAGTCCTTGTTGTGTATGCAGCCACCATTGTAGATCAGTGCCACTCTGATCACAAGTGATATGAGACAGTTGCCGCTACCCCCTGAAAATCGATCTTGGCTTTAGTATTTTTGGCACAAATAATTTTGTGACTATTGCGATCCACGACCCCGTCGCTAGTGACTGATGAGAGGTCATTCAATGTCTTCCAACCTCTGGTGCCTCCATCCTTTAGTTAGTTTGTTACTTAGCAAATTTGTCTTTTGAGGCTCATTTTATCATTGTGAGGAAAGAATATATCCTCCCCTCCTTGATGTGAACTTCTTACAAGGAGTGTCAGGTACAACCGATCATGCACTCCAATTGACATTTTATTTTTATTTTTAAGTTTTAGCACTTTTATGAATTTGACAAATAGATCCTATTTTAAAGAAAATAATACAACATGACTCAATGACACCTAGAAACACTAAAATGATAATAGCTAATAATGACTACCTATCATTATGAATCTACTTAAAAAAGTTAACTTCAATCTAAAATCTATTAGACTCTTCACAATTATCAAAATAATTACTATCATCAATCTTTTTGACAACTTAATATTTCTCTATGTAGACGGGTGGATCCCATGACTACAAATAGAGCATCAATACAAAGACCAATGTAAGCCACAAAAATAAATCCAAGATGCACCAGCTACAACTTGGCCGCCACATCTGTAGACTTGTAAGGCAATCCCATATCCCTCCATAGGAAATACGAGTATATTAGGGTTTACACAAGCATATTCTCCAATATAACCACAATCTGCAGAGACTACAAAATCTCTAACCACAAAAAACACACACACAACACCATTACATGATGAAACACATGTAGGAAAGTTAGTGGCTCTACAACAAATTGCGTAGCACCTCCAAAAGAAAATAAACCACCGATCAAGCCTCACACACGGGCTTGCAAACAAAGTTACTATGGAAACCACTGAGTTAGACAAAGAAAATGAAAAACAGCTCAAAACCAATGCTTAAATGGTGAAGACATTGTTTAGAGTTTCAAAACCCATGGCGCAAAGCGAATACAAAACTTAAAAAAGCTGAGAAACTTGCCATGCCAAAATAACGCTTATCACATAAAAAAAAAGGCAGATTAACCACCACAGTCCTCAAACTCGATAATAACAATGAGCTATTCCAATAACAATGGCGCCTCATGCACTTAGTAAATCAAACCGATGAATAGCCAAAAATGATCCTCAACTTTGGTGGGAGAGCACAAAACTATTGACGAAGACAATAAATCACATTCCAATGCAAACCACAGATCACACCAGTCAACATGAGCTAGCATGAAAAAGAACCATGAACCTATGAAAACCAAATAACAAGAAATGAGATGCTTTGGATTTTTGTGCTCAAATGACAACTTGCATTTCATCCCAAAAGATATCGCCAAGCTTTGAAGAATATATCACTTGCACATATGCCTTCAATAAACATATCAACAAAATCGGTTATAGTGCAAACATTCAATGACCAACACCAAGTTTCTTCACTGCCAATGCATCTTCTTCACACGTGCCTTCTCAATGTGCAGGAAACTTATATTCTTATTATTTCTTTTAAATTTGTCTTCCCTAATTTCCCTGTGCCCTTCTCATCACTCATTAACTATACACCTAGGCATAGGAGTTTAATACTACTCTTAAACTAGTCATTTATGTCTTCTTCCAACGATGCCAAGAACTATCACCACAGTTATCTCATTTGCTCAACATTCTTTTTGAACAAGCCTACACCATTTATCACTATTCACAGGCATTCTGCTTTGATACCATAGTAAAAAATTTAGGCATAATAATATTATTCAAGATAAAGCTGTACTTTCTTAATTTTTCAAACAAATACATTACAAATTTATACTCTCACATCTTGTTATTCAAGAAACTTGCACAACCAACTTTCATAAATACATTGAGTTGTTTTAAACTTTTAACAACTCAATGCAAACACATTCATACCACTAATAGAATAACCTATTCAACAAACAATAACAAACCTACCTAAACTATTATTTTTTGCATCCTAATATTTTTGACACCTGGATGAGAAAATTGATTCCCAACACAACATCCACATATGAAAAACAATAATGACATCATGAGCTATTATAGGCAACTAGAAAACTTTTAGGGCACTCATTTAGGTCATTCTTATCTACTCCAACATTATTCTTATAGTTAATTGTGGAAACCTTGTTAATGCATAGAGTATGACCTTTTTTATGAATCTTGTTTTCTTCGAGTGTACATACTTCTGCGTTTTCCAGATTGGTTGGTCCTCTCTGGTGTAATGGTAGACAACAAATGTTACTTTCTACACCCACACTAGTTCAACTATGGTCATTTGTAAGGCATAGTGAGTTTGGTTGTACAACATTGTGAATTAAAGACATACATGTGAGGCCCTTGAGCTCTTCTCAAATGATTGTTTCCTCTCTTCAAAGACCGACTCATTTAAAATAAGACCAAATGAAAAAGGTGAAAGGACATGATATTTGGAAGATAACACTTGGTCGAAAAAAGCTAATGGACGTAGCTATATGATCAAGGTAGACATGAAAAAACTAACAAAAAGTAGACATGAAAAAAACTAACAAAGCTCCAAGAGTGTCTAGTGAAGAGTTGTAATGTCCCCATTTTCATGAGCACTGAAATTTGAGGGATTAGCCTATTTTTGTGACCCTCGTAGGCTAATCAGAAGGATAGAGGGGCCGCTTGGCAGAGTCAGAGTTCAGTTTCCACTCTGGAGGTTTGTGATGTCCGAGATTGCTCTTCGTTTGAGTCAGCTTGACACACTTACTATTTATAGTAAGTGTCTATTTCGGGATAGTCATGTTTCTACATTTAGCAGGGCACCTGAGCAGTTGGTATCAGTGTGGAGTTGTGGGAATGTCTGCAGAGCTTTCATTTATAGGAACTTACTATTTATAGTAAGTCCATTATTGGTCAGTGCTATTTGTGGTAGGGCATTATGGCGTCAGGCTCAGGCAGTGAGTATCTGCATTGCGAGTTATTCATCCGGAAGAATTAATAAGCTATTTGTTTTATTGATGATTATTAATTAAGTTATACTTAATTAATAATTAAATGAGCTTATTATAAAGTGCCAAGTTATTAAATGTTTATTTAATAAAGTGACACTTTGGCATCTAAGTCATGGAGAGAAATATAATTAAATATTATATTTCAAATTCTTCAAAAGCAAATGTAATAAAAGCTAAGTATGTTTAAGTCATGAAAAGTGTACTCATGAAGTCTTGGTAGATTTCCTTCAGAGAAATATAAAAAGCCATTATGAGGGGAAATCGATTCTATTATGCATTCGTGTTTATTGAATTTTGTGAAGAGAAGTGGTGACAAGGGTTTCAGAATTTCAAGCTTGGAGAATTGTTAATTCTGCTAAGTTTCTTTAGCACTTTGAAGTGGTTGAATGCCCACTCAATTGCGCCTTTGATTGATATCAGAGTTCAGATTTTTGAGATTGGAAGAAGTTTATGGTGATTTGGGGTTTAAAAGATTTATATTTTCACAAATTAGTGTGCTGGACTGAAGATTGTATTCAATGAAGATTGCACCCTGCATTAAAGTCTGCGATTGATGTCTTGAGGAAGCCGCACAGCATAAGAGGACATGTTAGAGCATGAGGAGATGACGTTAAGGGTTCTTGAGGCTGAAATTGTCATCGGCAACAGTAGCAGTTACAAATTATAGCAGCTGCAGCCCATTCAAGCTCCCACGTGTGGCGAATAAGGGTGACATCAAGGGGTTTAGAAGCACATTAGGATGTTTGGTGCCTCAGCTGCAGAAATCCAGTTTGGCATCCATGAATGGATCAATTCCTAGTTAGTTGCATTTCCCTTTTGATGTTCAAAACATAGATCAACTTGTCGCAGACTTATCAGCAATAAGTTAACTTATCACGATAAGTTTTGGGCTGTGACAAGTTACGTAACTTCCGTGCCAACTTCTCGCGTAGAGAAGTTCCCAACTTATCGCCCAAAATATCAGCGATAACTTACAAACATATTGCGATATTTGCCCAAAATATCGGCCGCAGTCCGCTTATAGGGACTGACAGCCCAGAAAAGGGTAAAAATCATTTTTTGTTTGCCAATACCAATTTGGAGAGAAAAAAAAGGGTTTGGTGGAGAAAGAAGTTAATTTGTAGTGTTGGAGATCGATTTTTTGTGGATTTGGAGCGGATTCGAAGAGATTTTTCAAGCGAATTTGGATTTAGCAGTAAATTTTCAAAAATCTTTTTCTTTTTATTTTTAAATCGTTGTCTTCTCATAGTTGCATCTAAGTTTATAAAAACTCTAGAATACCATTTCCAATGTACTCTAACTCATTTTAGAGTGTAATAAACAAGATCTAACACCATTTTTTAAAATCTCAAGATCTATAAAATGTAACACAAGATCTATAAAATCTCATTGTCAAATAGAATTGTATCCAAACTTGTGCTCATACTCAAGGCTAAAAGAGAAGAAGGTAGTTATTTCACTTATGTTAAAACCCTAATGAAACATTCTATACAATGAATAGCTATATAACTTGTCTTTAGCTTATTGTCCAGTGTTTATTTAGATCGCAATGAACTTCCCATATAATTTGAAGAGAGGTTCTATACCCTCAATATTTCCCTTGACATCAAAACTCCACTAACATGTGGTAAGATTTATGAGGTATCCCCAACCCTTGAGCTCTAATACTCCTATCTTTGGCATTGTTCACCACCACCGACCTCCGTGCACAACCTAGATCACCATTGATGATTCAAAATTTCCATGTAGCCTTACAACTTCCCCATGAAACTCATCCACCCATAAAATAATATTTGATCTTAAGGACATGGAATTTCATGCACCTCCAATCATGAAAAAAAATCTGATTAGAGTTGCCTTTGATGTAGTCGTTAGGGTTTGAAGCCCTCATGGTCCTCATGCCATTTTTTAGTTGTTGTTTTAGCATAACTCACATAGTCTACCTTGGCCTGCATACCTTAATCTAGTGGTGCCATTTATGCAAAGGACATTTGCAGATCACAAAAAATCATTTATCCATGCTTCCACGGTATATTCAAGCTCACGTGGACACGATTTCAAGCACAATTCAAGGGAAAACAATGCCTAATATGTGCGGGTGTTCTCTTTAATGTACCAATCAAGGAATGATGGGATTTAATTAAGAATTTGGCATCTCTGGGGTATTAAGGGCCCAAAAGATTTGAATTCAAGGTTGCATGAAGATGGGGGGGTACTTAGAGACTTTGAAGATTGGTACCGGTACTAGTACAACTATTTTGAAAATAGGAGACAAGATACTTGGAGATGCCAATTGTTTTAATATATTTTAATAATTTATAGAAATTTTGAAAATAGGTGTATATTTGTAAAGCTAAATATGAATATAGACATTGTGTATAAGGAAATTAAAGGCAAAGGCCCAAACCAACAAGTTGAATCTTTCAACAGTACAAATCCTTTTTCTATGAGAATGTGATTAATATATGAGAATGTGGTTTTATATATGGGAATGTGAAGAGAGATTATATATGTGAGAATATGAATAGACGTAGTCACAAGAATGAAGAAAGAAAATGTATATAATTGGAAAATTCTGAACTCTCAAAGGATCTAATAGAATTTACCCTCATTGTGTATATTGCAAAGTCTACATAAAGGAATTAAAAGAGCAGCAGTAAGAATATAGAAAACATGAATATCTTTTGAGTTTTGCATCAAACTGCAAATAGCTAGATGGCAAATACTTGTGGTCTTGTTAGCTCACGTTGACTCCCGCCTTGCGTTGGCTCATGTTTTCCCTTTTGTGGTGTGTTTATTTTCCACCTTCCCAGTTCATTTAACTTTTCATTTTTTGAGATTTTTGTTTTATTGGTGTGGGGGTCTGCACCTTTTGCGTGGGAGACAAAGGGAGTCTTCAAAAGACCACAGTTGAAAGTCTCTTGCAATTGGAGACATCTCAAGCTCGGTCTCCAATTCTAGAGATGTGTCTCAATCTCTGAGACGCGTCCCTAGGGTTCGGATATGAGTCGTTGTGCAACTATGCTTGAATTGGATGAACTATGCATGCTACACAAACAACTCTTATCAAAATTTGTTCTAAAGACTAGCGTTCAAGCAATAAAATCTGTGCATGAAAACCCTTTGGTTTCAGAATTAGAGGACAAAACCCTACTAGTTATCTACAACATTCTCACTCAAGGGTTATGAATGAGCTTTTGTTGTAGAATAAGCTGTAATAAATTTTTATAATTTAGCCATGGTGGATTGTGGCAATGTAGATATAGTATTATTGCTACTGTGTTGCAGCATATTTTAATGTATTTCCAGATTTTAACAATTATAACAAAAAAATTGAAATTCATATTTCTTTACTGGGTCAATTATCAATCTGGGTTATAATGTTAATATAAAAATTATCGACAAAATCCGGATTTATTGAACATCCGGCTAAAAAACACTCAAATACTATAAATCTATCTACAAAATTATATATGGGTTTGTTACACAACCAAACATTCATGCATTCTTTTTACTCTGTGTTACCGGGTACACCCTTAAGGCATGCCACACTCATACCGAGTATGTTCAGATATGGGTTCGCTCGAGGTATCTCTAGGTACATACTGAGGCATCTACACATGCCCAGGTAATCACCAGGCGTGCGCAAAGGTACTGAGCATGAAAAAGTAACTAAAACATACATTTTTTGACCTCTTTTTTTGCATCGAGAAACCCTAAAATGCCCCTAAAAACATAATTCCATCCAATACAAAGATCATTTTGCTCAATTCACTCTCTTTTCTCATTAAACACCTTCTATCATTGGGTTTTTCTCACACCTAAAACATTGTGCAGCTTATCATTGCTACCCCTCAAACCCATTAAGGTCTCCACTCCAAAACCCCCACTAGTTAGTGGGATCTTTAGTCATATAAGAAATTTGATTACAATGAGGGGGTCTAGGAGTGGAGACCAGAATTAACAACTTAAACAACTAAAATTATCACTATTAAATGCCAATTCATAAAGATAAATATTAAATCTTCATAAAGATAAATATTATATGCCAATCTTTGTCACTACCATTTTGGCATTTGGCATTGATCAATGATGAAGTATCATACTATCAAATGTATTTAACTTTACAATTATGTATATTTCTTTCAATTTTTGTACACACATAGTTACCATTTTGGCATTTGGCATTGATCAATGACGAAGTATCATTCTATCAAGCGTATTTAACTTTACAATTAAGTATATTTCTCTGAATTTTTGTATAACACACAGTTACCCAAACCCACATACCCAAGGGCAAAAAAACAAAACTTTGCCCGTACCCAAGTACCTGTTCTTGTACCCATACCGGCAACTTATCTTTTACTTTGAAGGTTGTCTTCCGCACCTCACCTTGCCAAATTCTGATTTGGTGATACCCATTCTTCAAATCAATCTTTATTAAGTACTTTTCTGCACTCAAACAATCCATCAAGTCATCAATCCAAGACAATGGAAAAGTAAATTTGATTGTTATCTTGTTGATGGCTCTAAAATCCATGCACATACATTGTTCTCCCCCTTTCTTTGGTGCTAACACTACTGAAACTACACATTGGCTAAAGCTTTCTCTTACCAACCCCTTTGATGACTCTTGAACATGCCTATTCATATCTTCATTCTTTGAGTGTATCGGCTTATATGTCGCTTTGTCTGGAAAAATTCATTGTGAAAGTAATTCCATGTCATATCTGATGCTCCAGATTGGCAGTAATCCTTCCAGCAGTCTTTTAAAACAATTTCTGCATACTTATTCAAGAAATCCTTCATAGAACTAATCACCACACTTCGATTTGTTCTTCTAAATTGACTATCATGCCGAAAGAGATAATGGATTCAATTTAGTACAGATGGAACCAGTGCATGAAAGGGCACACAAAAAATTGGCAACTCTAAAACAAACATTGAGATCAGCAACAATTTAAAATATCGAAGCCCTGCAAGCACTGATCATTTTAATAACACATTGGGGGAGATTTTGTGCACAGGGTTACAAAGCTAAACATTCTATTTGATCAGCAAATGTCAATCAAAGAAGATAATCAGCAAATAATTACTCAGTGGAGATATGAAAGTTACAGATTATAAAGAAGATAGATAGACCATAAATTAGTGCTACACGATAAAAGACATGGTGATTGAGAAAAGGTAGTTTATATCATAACGGAATAAGAAATAAACAAAAAATATACTTACAAATAGAAGCCACCAGAAGAGGAGATTGTATGGAGACTACCAAATAAAACACATGATTAGCATTCATCAACTGGTGTTTATATGGTGAGCAGGCCAAGAGAATTTAATAAAACATTATGTAAAACCTGTCAATGAAAAGCAAAGAAGTGCAGTCCTACAAATAATTTACAAGCTTACAAAGACCTGGAACATGTAGGATGATTATTCACAAGAGTGAGCACCATCTAATACATGCCCAACAGACAGCTGAGCAGATAAAAATGATAGCATCACAAAACTTTGATACCCATGTGAGAAAATCTGATACAGAAATGTTCCTATTTTGCATATTCAACCCCCAAGAATGGATCCTTGTGACACTGGTAAAATATGGAAAAAAGAAAGTCACACAAAACTACAACTCAAAAATGGAAGCAAAGTGAAACATTGCTGACGAAGGGTATAATGCTATGTTGCATGGGTACTCGTACCCATGCCCCTGGTACACGTACCAGGTACGGGTACATGTACCCAAGTACCGGGTACTCGGTGGGTACTCGGTGGAGAGCATCATAGCTAAGGACCTTGATTAAGATATCTGATTTTTGTTTTAGTTTTTTGTTTGCGTATCAGCTTGCTGTTTACCAAGCTTAATTTATATGTAATCAGTTTGAAACTTTGATACAATACTGATTAACAGTAAACTTTATCATTGTTCAAGCCAGAAGTTTAACATTTGCAATATGTCATTGTTATATGATTTATAATCTTCTTGTTCATGTTTAAAGTTTGCCTTCTCTGTTATGCATCTAAACATTTATAACATATTATTATTACAAACACATTGCAAATCTGAAACTGAAAACAATACATTACATCAGCAAACTTTATCACTGTTCTTGTTTTGAAAACTCATTGTCATGACTCATATTTTCAGATTTTCTATAAAATATTAAATTATATCATGAAAAAGTTTTGACGTATCCGAGTACCCCCGTCCCCTATTTAAAAAAATAGTTGTACCCGTATGCGTACCCAAAGTACCCAAGTACCCCCGTCCCCGTGCAACCTTGGTATAATGATATGAAAAAATTTTAAATATTTCCTCAACAAAGCTAAAATGAAGATATATGGCTTTCTATAGAAGTGGCAAAATCAGACTAATAGTAAAATAATATTCATTCTTGGCCATTGAGACATTTAAAATCTATTTGAGAAAGAAGATCTTCCAAGCTGATTCAATGTGCTCTCATAGCTGGCTAGGGGATTTATGAAGATACATAAAACCAAATCTAGATTAGTAGGTTATATTTCTATTCTCTGTGCAGCAATGAGATAAGCAAACAAAAGAGTATACATTGCCATCAAAGAATATAAGTAAACCTTTTGGACAGTACCAAAAATCACAAGAAATAACAAGAAAACACAAAGGAATACTTGAGCCCTTTTGGCAAGAAGCAAATGTTCTTACAAAAAATTAAGATAATAATAGCAAGAACAAAAATACGATAAGATACCCCAAAATAGCAAAAAAACGACTCCATTATCTTTAGAAATTTCAGAAGTTACTTCATGCATTTGATGGTATCCTTTACTTTGGTAGATATATTTGTTTTCTGCACTTGCTTCAGTTTTTATTACCAGAATATATTTAGTTCTTGTTAAATGAAGTCCAATCATGCTGGTTTTTAATATTTAACACTGGTTCTCACTTATCACATCCAGTCACTAAAATCCTAGAAATAAAATAGTAACAAAAACTTACTCTGCAGCAAATACTCGAGTTCTGTATCGTGGGAGTTGATCACCTTTATCAACTTTGTGTAAACGACTGGAAATGGATTCTGAACCTTCTGCTTTCTTAGAGTTCACAATCATACCTTCATCATCTTCTCCAAAGGAATCATTATTATGACCTTTTTCTGATTTTAGCGAACCATTATCAGCACTTTTAGTTTTTTTGGTTGATGTTGCAAGCACCTAAATAATGTCGAAACAGTACATACAATGTAAGTACATATGATCTCATTTCTTAAATTATAAAAATAAAAATAAATAAGGAAGAGTCTTTTTCAGTTACACTTAACAAAATGAAGATAGGAGTTATAGCTGTTTTTCTTATTCTTTTATATTCTTCCACAATGATCATGGATTATACATATTTGGTTGGTGTTGGAGCATCCTCCAAACATAAAATTGAGAAGCAAATGATTGGAAAGACATAATCAAAGGCATAATATTGTAATAACATTTTCCCTTATGGTGAACATTTTCCCTTATGGTGAAGGCTTTAGGAGATCATTTGTAATGTCCCCTTTTTAGGGTACATTATATTGTGCCAGTTGTTAGCCCTTTTCACTTTGGCTCGGTGGGCTAACCGGGGCGTGGTCGTGTTCCAGGGGATGAGCGGCCTAGGTGTTTCCAGTT
>MU225240.1:8916885-8937022 GCA_018584345.1 Thuja plicata
TCAAAGTCTTGTCCCCTTCCAAGCAAACATAGCATCTAAACTCCTCCAACATCAATCTAGCAATTAAATGGAAGCAAGTTTGATCTTATTTGGCATGGCGGAAATCAGGGGGGTGATGGACATGATGCCAAAGGGGGTGGCGTAATCCGCCAGCACCTTGGACATGGTCCATGTCCATCAACATCCAAATACCAAACTTACCTTGGTTACCCCTCCAACTTCCTCCCTCAAACATCTTGTCAAAACCCCCTAGCATCAACCTTACAATCACATGGGAGAAAAATCAAGTCTCAAGAGCATGGCAGAAATCTAGAGTATCATGGACATGATGTCCAAGGGCTGGCGGAATCCGCCAGCACCTTGGACATGGTCACATGTCTATGGACTCATAACCTCTTCCAATCACTATACAACTACCTCAACTCCTTCTAACTCCCTCTAAACCTTAATCACATAGCAAAGTCCAAGTTTGGGGCCTCTATGGCTTGGCGGGATTTCAAGGTAGGATGGACATGGTGTCCAAGGGGGTGGCGGAATCCGCCAGCACCTTGGACAAGGCCATCATACCATGTCATCAAAACCACACTAAAACAAACTCTCCATTGCCAAGCTCTATGGTTCCAATCCAACCTCAAACATCTTAACTTCATTCCATCAATTTACCTCTCTGTCTCTTTGACTCCAAGTTGGGGGGGAAAGATTAGTCATCAAGGTGCTGGCAGAAAACAGAGGGAGGATGGACATGCCATGCCAACCTCAGTCCAGCACCAACATCGATTCACCAAACATTCCCATAAAACATTGCAAAGTTGGACTCCATCAAACTCACCTCAAACATATTCACCATCTAACTTGACTTGCCACTAGGTCTCATGACTCATCCCCTTAGCCAAGGAGGAAACAATGAAGGGAAGAAGGCTGGTCAAAGGCAACATGGCGGAAATGTCCAAGTGTATGGACATTTCTGCCCCAAGGGCAATTTCCATCCAAAACACCAACAAACACTTTCTTACCAATTCCCCCTTGGGGTGCCATTTAACACCGACAAACTTATCAATTTCACCTTTAAATCCCTCAAGTTCAACTCCAAAATCCAAAAAAAAACAGGGGGTCCCCAAGAATTGGGGCGATGTGTGAAAGACCTCACAACACAAACTAGTGATTGGGTGTCTCCTATAGTTATATCACTAAAGAAGGACCGGATCCAAATCCGGATATGGGTGGACTTCAGGTGTTTGAATACAGTAACCATAAAAGATCGCTTTCCTATTCCTTTTACTGATAGCATCCTAGAAGAAGTAGCCGGCCATGAAATATACTCCTTCATGGACGGGTTTTCAAGCTATAACCAGATTAGCATTGTAGAGGAAGATAAGTTAAAAACCACCTTTGTAGTGGAAGATGGGGTGTACGCTTACAACAGAATGCCCTTTGGATTATGCAACGAGCCAGCGACCTTCCAAAGAATCATACTCCATATCTTTCATGGCATGTCCGTGGGGAACTTCAGAGCTTTTTTGGATGACTGGTCAGTATATAGCAAAAAGGAGCACCACCTCAAGATCCTTGGTGAATGCATGGATTGATGCAGAAGGGCCCGTCTAGCCTTGAATCCAAAGAAATGCAGATTCATGGTTCCACAAGGAAGACTGCTAGGCCACATAGTGTGTAAGGAAGGATTGAAAACGGATCCAGATAAGATCAGGGTAATTGTCGAGATTGAGGCTCCATCTGATGTTACTGGAGTAAAGTCCTTCTTGGGACATGTGGGCTACTATAGAAGATTTATAGAAGGATTTGCTGGAATATCTCTACCCTTAGAAAAACTTACGAGGAAAGGAGAGCGGTTTTGCTGGGAGAGGGAACAAGAGGAGGCTTTCCAGCAACTAAAGAAGAGACTAGTAGGTGCCCCAATTCTCATATATCCAGACTGGGACAAGGACTTTCACGTCCATGTGGATGCGTCCAACTATGCAATAGGAGCCACCTTGGCACAGATGGGGAAGGACTAGACCATCCAATGTACTTCGCAAGCAGGCTATTATCAAAAGCGGAGCGGAATTACAGTACCACTGAACAGGAAGTACTAGGTATGGTTTATGCAGTTTAGAAATTTAGACATTACCTATTAGCTACCCCTTTTAAATTTTTTGTTGATCATCAAGCACTCATGTACCTCGTGAATAAACCTATAATCCAAGGGAGAGTGAGTAGATGGCTAATCCTCCTGCAAGAATTTACTTTTAAGATCATAGTCAGGTCTGGAAAGAGTCATGTAATCGCAGATCAATTATCAAAAATCAAGTCGGGAGAAGCTTCTGGAAACGGAATAAATGAAGATTTCCCTGATGCCCACCTATTTCAAATTGCCATATTGCCTCAATGGTATGAAGGGATAGGACAATACCTCTCAAAAACCACATTTCCAAAAGAAATACCAGTCGTGGATAGGAGAAAGATTGCACTCAAAAGCGGAAGATTTCAGTTAATAGAGGGACTACTATATAAAATGGGGGCAGACGAGATCTTGAGGAGATGTGTGATGGAGGAAGAAATATCAGTAATCCTAAGGGAATCACATGAAGGGTTGGCGGGAGGCCATATGGGCCCTGATGCAACAGCTCGGAAGCTACTATTGGCAGGACTCTGGTGGCCCACTGTGTATGCAGATGCTCGGGAATGGGTGCTCACCTGTGATATGTGCCAGAGAGCAAGGAAACCCCTGAAAAGAGATTTCATGCCATTGTTCCCATCCCAACAACAAGAGTTGTTTGAGCGGTGGGGGTTGGACTTTGTAGGGCCTTTACCTACTAGCAATAATCACAGATGTAGATACATAGTGGTAGCAACTAAGTACCTTACAAAATGGGCCGAGGCACGAGCACTCCCAGACAACATAGCTCTCAGTACTGCAAAATTCCTCTATGAACAAATAATAACAAGATTTGGCATACCACTTCAGCTTACGAGCAACAGGGGGGTGCATTTTGTGAATCAAGTAATCAGAACTATGACAATGAGTACAAAATTTTTCACTTATTTTCCAATCCGTACTATCCAAGGGTGAATGGCCAAGCAAAGGCCACAAACAAAATATTAGTATCAGTCCTATATAAGACTTGCGGAGTAGAAAAAGGAGATTGGGAGGAAAGACTACCAACAGTTTTGTGGGCATAGAGGACCACTTACAAGGCCACCACTGGGCACACACCCTTCCACTTAATGTTTGGGCAAGAAGCGGTAATGCCTATGGAATATGGAGTACCAAGCTTGAGAATAGCAGTTGAGCACATACTTGGAGATACAGAAAGTCTAAAGGAAAGACTCAGTACTTTGATAAAATTGGATGAAAGGAGGACACTTGCCCAATGGGCCACCCAGGTGGCACAAGAGCGACGAAAATTTTGGCATGACAAACACCTGAAGAAAATGAATTTTAAACCTGGCCAATTGGTACTCAAGTACAACGGAAATAATGAAATTAAGCCAGGCAAGTTCAAGGTATGCTAGCTGGGACCCTATAAAGTTGCGGAGGTACGGGATAATGGAGCTATAAAATTATCCACATTGGATAACAATCCCTTAAAAGACTTAGTAAATGGATCCAAACTAAGGCTTTATAATGAGAGAATAGAAATACATCCCATATGTCACTTAGACATAATAAAAGAAAGAAAAGAAAAAGACAAGGAAAATTCGATGGGAGAGATAATAAAAGAAAACCCTAACATCAATGAGCCTTATAAAAGACTCAAGTGGGGCATTATAACTAGCTCAAACAGAGAAAAGTGGGAGAACACAGATTGCAGCCTGGAGGCTGTACGTGAGCAAGAAGGAAGTGGTTGTGAAGAGACCGTACACCGTACGGTAGTTGCAGATCCAAGGAGGTCATACAGACGAGAGGCAGGTCGTATGTTGTACGAGTGGCAGATACAAGGAAGCGGGAGTGAAAAGGTTGTACACCGTACGGTAGTTGCAGCTCCAAGGAGGTCGTACGGACGACAACTACAAGGAGGCCGTACGGCGTACAGAGGGTGTAGTTGATAGGAGGTCGTACAGACTGGGAGTACGTCGTACGCCATACGGACAACAAGAGGCTCGTACTGAGGCCGTACGTCGTACGACAGTGGGAGCTCAAAGGAGGCCGTATGTGGAGGTAGGTCGTACAATGTACGGACGGCAAGAGGAAGGAGGTGGTCATACGGAGGCCGTACGTTGTACTGTGATTGCAGCTCGTAGGAGACCATGCGTGCTGAAGATAGGTCATACGTCGTACGGACGGCAAGTGGGAGATACGGAACTGCAAAACGGTTGCAAGGCAGTTAGCAAAACAGTTAATAAAAGCATACAAGGGTTGGCTCTAAAAACGAAGATGGTAAAGATAAGTGTTGGGAACCCGAGTAAGGGAAAAATTATTGATTCCAAGTAGAATAATCCAGCATTACAGGTGAAGAAGGTAACGAAAATGACAAGCAAGAAGGATAAAGGAAAGAGCATGGAAAGAATTACGGCAGCCAATATCAGCTTTGAGAGCGTAATCCGTTGTGGATGTTGTGCCTGGTGGGAGAATGCAGAAGACCAGCACACCCTGAAAGACGCTTTACAGAAAGTAGAGGTAGACAAAATCATTTTTATGCCTATTTTTTATTTAAAAGAATTTGAAACGATATTGCGAACTATGATGTTGGGTTATGATAGACACGCTCACAAATCGGTAATCCGATATTCTCATCAAACTGTAACTATTTCCTACTCTACTAAGGAAATAAACAAGGTATTTCGAATACCTAACCGAGGACAGGAACTCACTAAAACCCCAATGCCAACAGAGGAAAAGAAGAAATGGTTGGACTTAATGTGCAGGAAAGATCTCACCAAACAGGAATGGGGAAGCATTCTCAACAAGAAGAACAGTAGAGGCCTGAAGAAAAATTTTATAGCCAATGAAGAATGGCATTGCATTGTGGACTTGGTGAAAAGTAAACTCACCGCTGGTAGCCGCACATCAGATATAGCCATCTGGATGTTACTAGTAGTGGATGGGTTGAACAGGGGACAAGTATATAATTGGGCATAGTTCCTTTCAAAACGATTGTATGAATTCATGGAACTAAAACATAAAGTATTTTATATGCCCCATCATGCCATAGCATTATTTTTGGAAGCAGTTCGTACACAGGTGGATGCTGACCATAGGGGAGGGCTGGTTCCAACCAATAGGGTGGAACCTTATAAACCAGTCATGACATACTTGTTGCACTTAGACACCTTCGGGACAAGAGGTGGAGGAGAACCAAGGACAAAGAAACCAAGACAGGTAACAAAACAACAACCAGCACATAGTGAGGGATCAAGCCAGGAGGAGGTTGGTGATGAGGTGGGTGATGACAGTTCAAAGGATGAGGTTAGTACGGACACCTCTTCAGACTCAAAAGATAAGGAAATCAGATTTGGCCACTTGAGGGGCACACCCCGAGATGTCACCTTTCTACCACAACGGGAAGGCCCACTGCTAGGAGGTATACCAGAGTATGCAAAGATTCACAGAACCATCAGCACTGAGAAGGAAGGGGGCCGTACCATTCCTAGTACGGAAGGAGTCCGTACCATTCCGAGTATGGAAGGAGTCCGCACCATCCCGAGTACGGAAGGAGTCCACACCATTTCAAGGACAAATGCCAAGGAGGGCAGCCATACAAAAAAAGGGAACCCAAGCACTGAAGAAGAGGGAAGCGGACAGCAGAGGATCCCTAAATGGGGAGCCACTAGACTAACCTTGCCTGGAGTAGCCAACCTCATTCCAACAGACCAGCAGGCGCGTACTAAGGTCATAGACCTAAGAGGGCAGCAAACAGGTGGACACAAGATTAGACTCCACACACCCCAAGGGATAGAAGTGGCCCACCCAGTTGCCTTGGTGGTACAGGCTACAGAGAACAAAAAAGATATATAGAGTGAGGCTGGAGAAGACACTGTATTAGAAGAGGCAGATAGATTGCTAGAGGAAGTTGGGATGGCATCACTACCCTCGCCATCACCACCCTCACCACCGCCAAGGAAAACAGAAGGAGAGAACATAATGGGAATACAACACACCACAGGGCAAGGTTCGGAAATGATCTCATTGGAGGATAAAGCAACAAGATTCCTCAAAGAGTTGCAAGATATGGAGCATACCATCAAGGAAATCATCCAGCAGGCCAAAAGTCAGAACATGGAAGCAATAGTCAGAGCCGCAGAGTCCTTAGCAATATTCATGAAGGGGGAGTGCCACACAGATTGGAGCCTACTCTACAAGAGAGGATACGAAAAAAAAGTAGTTGAAATTTGGACAGCCCCAGGCATCATAGTGCAGGAACAGGAGCAGCCACCCCTCTTGTACACACTCCGCGAAATGGAGGTGGCCTTCAGAAGGACATACTTGCAGGCAGCAAGAAAAAGAATTGACTGATCAAATGAAGAAGGATTGGGAAGAGGAAAAAGCTATGTGGGAAACTCAATGGAAGACAGAACGAGCTAGAATAGAAGAGAAGTTAGCAGCAGCTGAAGCCAAAAAGATGGATGCATTACGGGTGCTCCAAGGAGTTCGGGCCAAGCAGAAGGCGGCTGAACGGGATCTCCTACGCATCCGGGAATGAGCTCCGAGTCCAGGGAAGTGTTCACAACCCAACTCTCAAGTCTAATTTTCCTTTAATTTAGTCGTCTGGAAGACGACAATTTTTTTGGGGGGGGGATATATGTAGTATGAAATAAAGTCATTTTGTATTAAGACTTAATTATGTTTGTCGGGAGGGTAGTTAGGAGTGAGGAGGTGCGTCCGTTGGTTTCCCCAAACAACCGACTATTATATATATGATTTGTTTTATTGTATGGAGTTGTTGGTTTTTGGTAATAGAAATACAAATAAACATTTCCTCGCCAATTTGGTATTCTGGTATGGTACTTTGTGCCTCTCATTGGTATTGGTAATTAGTTATTTATTGGTAATTGTATTGATGGTATCTCTGAATGCTTACTGTATTGTTTTGTATATCTTGCATTTTTAACCATTCTACATATACCTTAGAAGCATCTACCAAATCCAATTATTGATTAGAGTGATTCTATCAGTCAAATAAAAGCATTAATAGTTGACATATGTAAGCCCACATAAACCCTTCCAAAGATTGAATAACCGAAAACAAAAAGCGTGGTGTCGTACATGTATGTTGTATGGTGCCAGAAAAAACTTAAATACCTTCCTCCTATATCTTTCTCCTAAAATTGGAAACCCTGATTAACGCTGCCTTTTTCCTTTCATTCTTCTTCTGCGGCTTGTTGTATGGGTGCGGCCATGGCTTTGTTTTATCTGGTGAATGGGCAGCGATTTTATTTTGTTTCTCTGTTGCGGTTTCTAATTACCATATACTTGTCTTGAGGTGCAACAAGACCACAATCATTTTTGCTTGCAAAACCCATGAACTCAGCCCCCACTGCATCTTGCATGTCATGATCAACGAAGAGTTTACAAAGTATTTCCTTTGTACCCTTAAGCAACTTTAGGATCTCTATATGGGGGAACTCTTGTGCCAACAAGGAGTCGAGAACTATAATATTTCAGACTCAATGCAAAGGCAAGAAGATGCAACGGAGTGGTCATTTTGTTCCATCTATCTACCATGATTTGTAGTTCTTTGAAGAATTCTTCTTCGAGATCTTGCTCATTTGCATTAATGATGACTTTGATTTTCTCAAGATTGAGTTGATGCCAACATATACTTCACCTACTAAGGAGATACTCAAAATACTCCCACCAAATGTCATCTAGGATCATTTGCTTAACCTTTCTTTCCCTTGTAGTGCAAGATTGCCTCCATATGGTCCAAACAAGGCTGATTACCATGTTAGATAATCCCTCATGAACCTTCAAAAGTTGTCTCAACAAAAGTGTGTTGGAGGCAAAATGAGTCTTAGCAAACTATTTCAAAATAAAAATAAACAAATTAAATTTACATGCATTAAAATTAAAATAAAAACATAAGTTTACTAAAAGTAAAACATTACCTTCAGCAAATCCAATCTCAAGAACTGTCTAAATATGCCTTGTGACATATGGTAGTTGGTCATGAACATTTAGATCTCTTCGACATCAACATACACCTATTTGATCCTTTAGCTTGTTTCCCTATCACTTAGTTTGCTTTTGCTTGATCATCAATATATTCCAAGACTTGTTTCTTTGCAAGAAGGCCTTTACCATTTTGGGGCGTCAAGAAAATATTTGATGCCTTCTTGAGGGATAAAGCACTAATGCGCTTTCACTCAACTGTATGATCTGCTATAATTTGCTTTGCAATGACCCTGTAATAACCCCTCGGGTTATCCAATTCAATAACTTGCAAATGTTTGTGTTTTTGCTTGGTTTTGTGATGTTTTGCAATTTTAATAAATAAAATGAAGAAGTTGCTAGGCAAGAATAATATATAGAATTTGCAATTTAAATACAATGGCTGCAATAATATTAAATGTTCAATACATGATCAAATATGCTTTCCAACATCAATGTTCATACCCGAAAGTAATATAGATGACTTTGGCAAAATCTGGAAATGATTATCAAAACTCAGGAATTTTGAGACAACAACAAATGGTCCAACAATTTCCAACACCTAGGCTACTGGTTGAACAAGTGGTACTGCTGGAATAAACTCAGACTAATATTAAATGCCAAATAAGCTCATGTATGTAGTCACCTAGCAAAGAAAGCCCTTCATTAGAAATCTAGGTGAGAAGCTAGATTGTAGCTGCAATTTGATGCTTGAAATCTGGTATAAATGGCAGCCAATGATGAATATTTGGGTTTGCAATTAATAAACCTTCAAACCCTTGATGTATTTCTCCAACTGAAGCACAAATAGAACTCCTAAGTCCTGTATGAAGTCCTCCAAATCAATAATTCGGTTCATCTCTCACAACCTCAAAACTGCAAAAAACAATAAAAATCGAACAATCTCCAATGCCCTGGTAGAGCTGAAACCCTTGTTTCAATTGCACAAACTCCAAAGACAACAAATTTGCAAAGACAAATGAACATCAATAATGAGGTTGATTTGTTTTGATGTGCTTTTATAACCCCAATCCCCTTAATAGCATTTAAATCCACTTTAGGTTTTTAATAAATATTAAAACTTTATAATAAGTCTTCAAACTTGGGCGCTCATATTCATGGATTATAAATGCCCTTTAATATTATTTAAAATAATATAACTTTTGTGCACGTTGACTTTATAAAATACTTTAATATTTTGGCCTCCAAAATATAATTCATTAATTGCACTTTAAGTCGCTTAAATGAAGGGTTATGGCCCCGTTGAATATAAAGTGACTTTTTAAATTTATAAAAAAATGGTAATAAAGTAATCATTTTATTAATAATTAAAATAACCAAACTCCACAAATAATCATTATTTCTCAATTTCGTCTAATAATGTTGAGCTGAAGAAGAATTTGACAAAATCAATTTTTGACCAAGCTCATCTACCCAATTTTCAGCTTCATGAAGTGCCACTAAGGTAGCCTCTAGGGTGTCCTCAGTATTCGAGAGCTCGAAGGTAAGGGTGTCTACTTCTTCCTTCATCAAGGCCTCTAAATAAATCTCTGCAAGATCAAGGAGATGATCTCGATCTAAAACTAGATGTAGATAATCTGATTTCATTGTTTTCATCCCTTCCTTAATTATCTGCAAATGTGAAAATTCCTCTGAGTCCTTTTTGTCTCCTCTCCAATTGTTCCTTCCAAAGATGCTTTTCAACCATCCCATATATGTCATCAAAATGTGACAGAGCTACAACAATTTTATCTTCAGTAACTTTCAATTGATTCTCCAAAATATGTGAACTAACAAGTGTATGAGAGAAATGAGATTCACATGTAGCAACTGATTGTTCTTTCATTACACTTATCAATGCTATTAATATCATCTTTCATGCCGAACTGTATAGAGGAAGTGGGATCAACACTATGGTCAAAAGTAGATCCATCCCAAGAAGGACCTGCACCATTTGTAGGGACCATTACACCAAACCAACATAAGCATCAACACGCACATAAGATGTGGAATCATCATTATTGGCTGATTGGAAAACATCTTCAAGTGGTTGATCCTCTTCTAATGCAAATAGATCAAGAGCTATCATATGATATTGTCTCTTTACCAAATCAGTCTTGTAGTATTGCCTTGGATGCAAGTCCATGAAACCAACAAAAGATAAATCTTTCTTAACATATGGAGGGAGAGTACTATATTCCTCAAACATGCTAAGTATTTATTCCCTTCTATCACCCATCATATCCTCTAGTGTAACCTTCATCTCGTTTCCTTGTTTAATTACTTTGGATTTTCCCATGACTGAAACAAAGCAAGAGTGCTAGTCACTCAGATATCAACTATGTGAATTCTATGAAATTTTAAGTTCCAACCCCAACAGGATGGCAGGAAACCGCTATGATAACACTGTTATAACCCCTTGGGTTATCCAATTCAATAACTTGCAAATGTTTGTATTTTTGCTTGGTTTTCTAATGTTTTGCAATTTTAATAAATAAAGTGAAGTTGTCAGGCAAGAATAATATATAGAATTTGCAATTTAAATACAATGATTGGCAAAACAATGGCTACAATAATATTAAATGTTCAATACATGATAATATATGCTTTCCAACATCAATGTTCACACTAGTAAGTAATATAGAAGACTTTGGCAAAATCTGAAAACGATTATCAACACTCAGGAATTCTGAGACAGCAGCAAAAGATCCAACCATTTCCAACGCCTAGGCTACTGGTTGAACACGTGGTAGTACTCGAGTAAATTCAGACTAATATTAAATGCCAAATAAGCTCCTATATGTAACTGTCTAGCAAAGAAAGCACTTCCTTAGAAATCTGGGTGAGACATTGGACTGTAGCTGCAATTTGATGCTTGAAATCTGGTATAAATGGCAGCCAATGATGAATATTTGGGTCTGCAATTAATAAACCTTCAGAAACCTTCAAACCCTTGATGTATTTCTCCAACTGAAGCACAAATAGAACTCCTGTATGAAGTCCTCCAAAGCAATAATTTGGTTCATCTCTCACAACCTCAAAACTACAAAAAACAATGCAGATTGAACAATCTCCAATGCCCTGGTACATTTGAAACCCTTGTTTCAATTGCACAAACTCCAAAGACACCAAATTTGCAAAGACAAATGAACATGAATAATGAGGTTGCTTTGCTTATTTATGTGCTTTTATAACCCCAATCTCCTTAATAGCATTTAAATCCACTTTAGGTTTTTAATAACACTTTATAATAAGTCTCCAAACTTAAGGGCTCATGCATGGATTATAAATGCACTTTAATATCATTTAAAATAACTTATGTGCATATTGACTTTATAAAATACTTTAATATTTTTGCCTCCAAAATATAATCCATTAATTGCACTTTAAGTCACTTAAATGAAGGGTCATGGCCCCATTGAATATAAAGTGACTTTTTAACTTTATAAATAATTATTAATAAAGTAATCACTTTATTAATAATTAAAATAACATAACTCCACAAATAATCATTATTTCTCAATTCTGTCTGAACCTAGGAGTTAACCATTGTGACCACTATGCACCCAACTACCTTACTAAAAATAGTAAGGGTCCCTCTCTATCAGTCACTAACTTACTACAAATAGTAATCCCTTGTTATCTGATCAAACCAGCTATGCATTCCAATCATAGCCTATTTAGGTGCCCTGCTATAAATAGTAACCCTAACTTTCTTGAAATAGTCCCTTACTATAAATAGTAAGTGAGCCAAACTGAGTCCAACGAAGGCCAAACCTGAACATATGTTGAACTTTGATGAAGAATATATACTGATCTCTGCAGAAAGGGGACCCTCTACCCACTACCTTAGCCTACGAGGACCAGTGATAGGCTAATCCAACAAACTCTAATGCTCGTGAAAATGGGGACATGACAGACCACAAATCCAAGAGTAACCTCCACCCGAAAGTTGTACCATTTCAACATATTTCTAAAGGGGAGCAGTTGGGTCGATTTTCAAGCAGGGTAGGTTCCAAGAGCTAGAAGCAATTACCATTTTCATACCTAAGACAACAAGTTCTATAAACATGGATAGGCACAAATCAACAATTAAAAATTTCAAAACAAAATGAGAGGTTGATTTATAAGAAAGAAAAAACCAAAAATTTCCAAAAACCTCTCTTGTGAACAAATCTTCCTCTACGATCTCTTTGAGAAAAAAACAACACTTCCAAATGCATAGGAATAGCACAACAACCAACTTGGAGCATTCAACAATCAATTTTAACTCTCTTTGTGCAATGGCAAGCGACAAAATAAGTTCAACAGTGGAGCAAAATGTTTTTTTTTTAATTCACAATAGCAAAAATGAGATAGGTTTTGCTTTTTAGATGTTTTGTATCCACAAGTTTAAGAGGGGAAATCAAATTGCAATTTTTACATCAAAAAAAAGAGGGTTTAAAAATCTTAATTCTGCCAGGTTGAGCAGACAACATATTTTTTAGGGCCAAATTCTACCCGATTTCAGTAAGGCTGGACCCACAGTCTGGGCCAAGTAGACTGTTTGGACCCATAGTGAATCGAGTTGGACCAGGACCTGAGTCCTACATGGGATGGACCACCAAGCCAGATAAAAGAACTAAAACATTTCAAGTTTGAAGTTTCTTTTTAACTTTAAATTTCCTACCTCTCTAGCTTTGTCTCAATATTAAATAGGTTGCTAGTTCATCTATATCTAAGCAGAATTGGAGCACATAGTCCTCCATCCACTTAATAAAATGCAACCAATTGCTCTTAGCAAAGGTAGAGAATTTAGTGTACAGTGCATTCTAATTTGTGCCTCCTTTTACATAAACAACATGACGACAAGGAAGGGTACACGATTGTGGGATCTAACCTGAGAACATGTTGACTTTGATCCTTCCACTTCCTGATATCTTGCATTTGAGGAGCTAGATAGTGAGCACACTTTTAGTGCAACTAGCAATGGCCCTACTTTTGGTTCTTATTTCTACATCGTCTAATGTCAACGATGACAATGATGTTTTGGAAGACCCATATGATATAGGAAACCTGATTGTTGAACTCAACATTGTTGTTTTTATACTTAAGTTCGAACAATGAATATTTTATAATAATTTTATTTATCATGATATTGTAGTTTATGGTGGTCTAACTTATTAGATGATGTTATCTGTATTATGAACTCAATTCCTAACTTAAGGCTGCAGATATATATGGTATGGAATGAACCTGAACCCAAAAAGAATTTGCCAGATCCAAAAACTGAACACTTTAACCTGAACCAGAACCAGAAACTTAGAGATTTCCCCTAGAATTTCAAGCTGCAAAAATGATATTTCAGATGTCTCAGTCTAAAATTATATAGGTACTTCTGGTTTGACACACAAATTATTCTCCAGAGAAACAAAAGCAAATTGATAAATGACTAAACCTATAGTTGAGCTGAAGCTCTTTCGAATTATGCCACTGTTTTGGAAATTAATGGAATTTCTGAAAAGTCTTTCATTCTGAATCTAAGCATAACGGCCTTCCATTAAAAAGAGATAAGCTGCATTTATTGGATAACATGATTTTGAAGGTAGGGACATGAAAATAACAAATTCAAAAAAGTCACAGTGAATCAGTTCAACAATTCTGTAACAGAAGATAATGTTATCTCAATTTTTTTTTAATGGAATACAACATGCTATTCTTCAAAGGAATAAAACTGCTTTAAATATGCAGCTCCAATGGTGGAGGAGAGAGAAAGCAAAATGGTACAAACTGCTGAAAAATTTGATCTATGAAATTTTTTTCCATTGGTTTAAACTTTAAACCTCCCCCACAAAAAACAAGGCAAAAGGATATCTAAGCCAGTCTCTGTAATCCAGAAGACTACGTTACAAGCAATCAAATGATGATTCTTGAATCAATAACAGTTTTGTCTGTATAAATCCGAGCAAAACCATATTCCATCACAGATAAATACTAGTTTTCATAACATGAATAACCAAATGACCTGATTTAAATCAGCACACAAAGCAAAATGGACATCTACAAGACACTCTCTAAAAATTGATCAGCTAACACTCATTATTGCAGATATGGAGAATTAAGTAGCCACTCAACTAACACTTAATATTGCAGCTATGGATATTTACTATATTCAATGAAATATATATACAATGGCAGTGGATTTTGTTTTAGCTGTTCATGATACGATGCTATGGCTTGGGCTTCAATGCAGGTCTGTTTTGCTTGAGATTTGAAAAGACATTACATATAGTCTTGCTAATTTTGAATCAGTGGTTGAATCCCTACAAAAGATGTAGAATGGATTTATCTCTCACCAGAGTTGAATCATACAGAGGATTTTAGTATCATATGGAGTTTTACATTTCATTCCATCAGAAGTAATGTACATATGTTTTGTTTCATGGCTCTAAGTTTTGGTAATGAATAATAACCTCCTTTAAGTCAAAACAGGATTCAGTTGCAGAATTCCTCATATTTTTCATTAAGCTAGAGCCCCGGATCTTCTTATTTATTCCTGTACTTACTGCACTTTAATTATACTTACAAGATTTAATATGATAAATTATAATATCAATAAGCAAAATACTAATCACAATGGTGGAATAAATTTGGAAACTTCACATCTAAACCGATAGAAAAGCATTTTAAAAAGTCACTACCCATTGTTTGACAAAGAGCAAAAACCAGAATATCAAAAACACAAGATGTTTACAACAGACAAAAAAAAAGGTTTTTAGTTGACCATAATGCACTACAAAGTATCCTGCAGAAAATATGATGCAGCCTCTCACTCATCAAAGACTGTCTTTCAACAGTGTAGAAACAACTGAATCCAACATGGAATAGGTATGGAAAACATAACCAAATTTCTGTAGATTTGATCCTGCTTCTTCAGAGAAAAACTGGAATAAGATTTTAAAACCACATTTGCAGATATAATATATAAATTTAAAATATGTCCAAAGCTAATGAATCTAATAAAATTTAAATCCTACGAATTATTGTAAAGCTTTTAAGATGATTAGACTTACTTGAACATACGGAACACAAGAGAGACCCCCAGCTTCGGTTGTAAGGCAAAGACCATGCAGAGACCATATGTGAACAGAATCCTTAGTATCCCTTGCCATCATACACAATGACTGCACTGTCATAGGTATCAATACTGATAATGACATTCCCCCTGCACTGTACTCAACCAAACCAAAAGATAAATTTACAAAAAAACAAAAAAAACGTTCCTAGAAAGAGATATATATTAGAACTGAGTTAAATAAGCACACTAGCCAGTTTCCATTTAGAATTTAGTAAGATATATTAAATCAATTAATTGTGAAAGAATTTACCCATTTATAAGAAATTTCAGCATGGATAATATTAACAATATATATGCAAATTGGATCCCGAATTAATACAGCTCAATGCAGACTGCACTAATATCTCTATTACAGGTGCATGTGAACCAAAAGACAATTTAAATTGACAAAAAGTATTCCTGAAAAGTGCTATATTTGAACTGAATTATACAAGTTCAACAGCCACTTCCATTTTAGATTTCAATATGATGTTTTAAATTTTGATTATGACAGAATTTCCTCACTATAAAGTTATAAACACAAATCAGCAAGGATAATATTAGTAAAATATTAGTGAATTGCACCCTGAATTAATACAGCTCAATGCAGACTGCACTAATATCCCCATTACAAGTTCAACAGCCACCATTTAGAATTTAATATTATGTTTTGAATTATTTAATTATAACAGAATTTCTTCATTGTTAACACAAATCAGTAAGGATAATATTAGTAAAATATAAGCAAATAGCGCCATGAATTAGTAAAGGTTTATGAAGACTGATGATATCTTTAGTACAACTACAACTGAACCAAAGGATAATTTAAATCTACAAAAAGGGTTCCTTTAAAGTAATATGTTAAAACTGAATCAAACGAGCTCAATAGCCACTTTCCATTTAGAATACACTATGCTGTTTTAAATAATGTAATTGTGACAGGATTTTCCTCATTCAAATTACAAATCAGCACACATAATATTACTAATATATGTATAAATTGCATCTTGAATTAATACAGCTTAATGCAGACTGCACTAATATCTCCATTACAAGTACAACTGAGCCAAAAGATAATTTAAATCTACCAAAAACAGTTCCTCGAACGTGAGTTGGAACTGGATTAAACAAGTTCAACAGCCACTTTCAATTTAAAATTTAATAAGATGTTTTAGATTATTAAATTCTAACAGAATTTCCTTCTTGTTCACACAAATCAGTGAAGATAATATTAGTAAAATATAAGCAAATTGCACCACGATTTAGTACAGCTCAATGAAGACTGATTTATATCTCCATTACAGGTACAACTGAACCAAAGGATAGTAAAAAAGTTCCTTTAAAGTAATATGTTAAAACTGAAATAAATGAGCTCAATAGCCACCTTCTATTTAGAATACACTATGCTGCTTTATGTACTTTAATTGTGACAGCCTATTCCTCATTCAAAATACAAATCAGCAAGCACAATGTTAATAATATATGGGTAAATTACATCTTGAATTAATATAGCTCAATACAGATTGCACTAATATTTCCATTACAGGTACAATCACAGATAAACTAACTACTAAGCTATACATACAAACAGCCAAAATGTAATGTCCCCATTTTTACTCCATCTTGTTCTATTAGCATTAGCCAGTTTTAAGGGGTTTCCATAGGTTTCCTAATGCATTGGGAGGGTTCTAATGTTCATGGTGAGCTCAATCTCAGTTTCAGTGGGTTTCGATAGCAATTGCTATTTATATTAAGTGCTTGCATGGCATTGATCTTTCTAAGTTTTTCTAGCTTTGTTCTCTTTGTTCCTTTAAGAACAATGCTATTTATAAAAAGGGCTAGCATGGCACTAATCTTTTTTGTTTTTTCTGGGTTTGCTCTCTTTGGTCCTAGGAGAATACAGCTAATTATAGAAATTTTTCTAAGTATTTTTGGGTTTGTTCTCTTTGGTCATCAAAGAACACTGCTATTTAGTATTTATAGTAGGTGCTTGCATGGGACTGATCTTTCTAGGTTTTCTTGGGTTTGTTCTCTTTGGTCCGTGGAGAACACTACTATTTATAGTAAGTGCTTGCATGACACTGATCTTTCTAAGTTTTTCTAGAATTTTTCTCTTTGGTTCTCGGAGAACACTTTTATTTATAGTATGTGCTCGTGTTGGCATCACTTAGCATCTTTCAACTTCAATTGGTTTCGGCATGTTTGATTCTATGTGTCAAGTGTGTTAGTGAATTCCTACAAGGTGAATGGAATTATTTTTAAATATTTACACTTAAGAATTGAAGAAGTGTTTTATTATTTAGTTTTAAATATTTTGTAATGTAAATGTACTTAAGTTGGATGCCTAGGTTGTGGGGACTAAAGTTATTTCAAAAAGGTCTTATAGGGACCTTCCATGGGGGAAAAAAATATTTTAAAATTTGAATGCCCTAATTTCCATCCAAACTTTATAAGGAACAAGAACATGAGAGCAGTCAGTATAGAGTAACATTTATGCAATGTAACACGGGGACGCGCCCCCCCCCCCCCCCCCCCCCCCCCCCCCCCCCCCNCGCCCCCCCCCCCCCCCCCCAAACCCCCACACACTCGGGTTGGGGACGTCCCCAGGAGGGGGACTTGGCATCCCAAGTCCCCCCACCACTGCCTACGCGCCACCATCTCGCCACCCGGGGTTTTTGCAAATAAAAGTTGCAGCTGCAGCACTTGTGATAGAAAGGGGGTTTATTAGCTACTGTAAAGGTCACTGTTACACACACACACTACATATGCATATTTATTAATGTATGTACATGATTTTGTACTTGTTTTCATGTCATGCTACTCAATCATCATTCTGATATTTTTGATAGAATATAAATCAGAATCTTCTATTTGTCGATAATTTGAATTTTAAAATTTTAACATTTTAATAGTAATTGGTAATTCAATATTCAATTTTCAATGTTCAATGTTCAAGTATATTGTATTGATATTCTGTATTGGGTATGTTCATGTTGCAATTTTGCTATGTTCAAGTATTTGGTAGTATACTTTATTAGTTCTTATACTATTATAAATCATTTCATAACTAGCATTTCAAGTACTATAAGTATAGTAATATTACTGTATCCCGATTTTGTACTTGTTTTGATATCATGCTACTCAACCATCATTCTGATATTTTTGATAGAATATAAATCAGAATCTTCTATTTGTCGATAATTTGAATTTTAAAATTTTAAAATTTTAATAGCAATTGGTAATTCGATATTCAATTTTCAATGTTCAATGTTCAAGTATATTGTATTGATATTCTGTAATGGGTATGTTCATGTTGCAATTTTGCTATGTTCGAGTATTTGGTATTATACTTTATTAGTTCTTATACTATTATACATCATTTCATAACTAGCATTTCAAGTACTACAAGTATAGTAATATTACCTTTTTTGGGTTTGTTCTCTTTGGTCATCAAAGAACACTGCTATTTAGTATTTATAGTAGGTGCTTGCATGGGACTGATCTTTCTAGGTTTTCTTGGGTTTATTCTCTTTGGTCCGTGGAGAACACTACTATTTATAGTAAGTGCTTGCATGACACCGATCTTTCTAAGTTTTTCTAGAATTTTTCTCTTTGGTTCTCGGAGAACACTTTTATTTATAGTATGTGCTTGTGTTGGCATCACTTAGCATCTTTCAACTTCAATTGGTTTCGGCATGTTCGATTCTATGTGTCAAGTGTGTTAGTGAATTCCTATAAGGTGAATGGAATTATTTTTAAATATTTACACTTAAGAATTGAAGAAGTATTTTATTATTTAGTGTTAAATATTCTGTAATGTAAATGTACTTAAGTTGGACGCCTAGGTTGTGGGGACTAAAATTATTTCAAAAAGGTCTTATAGGGACCTTCCAAGGGGGAAAAAAAATATTTTAAAATTTGAATGTCCTAATTTCCATCCAAACTTTATAAGGAACAAGAACATGAGAGCAGTCAGTATAGAGTAACATTTATGCAATGTAACACCACTGCCTACGCGCCACCATCTCGCCGCCCGGGGTTTTTGCAAACAGAAGTTGCAACTGCAGCACTTGTGATAGAAAGGGGGTTTATTAGCTACTGTAAAGGTCACTGTTACACACACACACTACATATGCATATTTATTAATGTATGTACATGATTTTGTACTTGTTTTGATATCATGCTACTCAATCATCATTCTGATATTTTTGATAGAATATAAATCAGAATCTTCTATTTGTCGATAATTTGAATTTTAAAATTTTAATAGTAATTGGTAATTCGATATTCGATTTTCAATGTTCAATGTTCAATGTTGAAGTATATTGTATTGATATTCTGTATTGGGTATGTTAATGTTGCAATTTTGCTATGTTCAAGTATTTGGTATTATACTTTATTAGTTCTTATACTATTATACATCATTTCATAACTAGCATTTCAAGTACTATAGGTATAGTAATATTACAGTATCCCCCCCCCCTCCCCTCCCCCCCACCATCCTCAAATTGAAGTCCTTTTTTTTCCCTGTCCGGGAAACTCGTCCCAACGTCCCCCTGTGCCCATGTTATACTGCATTTATGTCAAAGAGTGTACGTTGGCAAAGAAAATTGTGGGGCCATTAAGATATCATTAAGAAACAAAAACAAGCAAAATTGAATGTGTGTATCCAATAATTAACAACATGCACATAAATATTTCCATTTGTGCATAAATCTTCTAGCCATCAGAAATATATTTATTTATAATCTATGAAAACAATATACAGAGCATAACATGATTCCAAATGCGAGAGGAAGGTTAATCATTTTCACTTTAAGAATAATTATGTTATTCTAGATGCTAGCCTTGGACTAGTGTTCCATGGGGACATGTCCCCCCCCCCAAAAAAAAAAAAAAATTGGATCCCCTGTAAGGAGACATTTTGATACTTGGGACATGGGGGAAACATTCC